>WBZZ01001206.1:5000-25000 GCA_019918135.1 Paulinella micropora
AAAAGGAAAAAGAGAGAGAGAGAGAGAGAGAGAGAGAGAGGGAGAGAGAGAATTAGAGATACAGAGAGAGAAACAAACAAATAAACAAACAACAAACAGGCGAAAAAAGTCACTCAATCAGCGGATAAGAAAAACTGCTAACGACGAATAAGTGGCAAAAATCCAACCTTGAATCGATCTTTCTCGTTGAATATTTTTTTTAGATAGAACAAATCTGAAAAGAGCGATTCGTTTGAAAGCTCCTGCGGCGAGCTTTTGAGCGGTTATTTTAGAATTGTTGCAGCTTTTCTAGAGGCTGAGGAAGATACACTCATACTTGGATAGCTTTCCCACTCAAATGTCGCCAGCAATATGTTGATTAATTTATGAAGACATGACTTGAAAGAGGGGGGGGGGGGGGAGAGAGAGAGAGAGAGAGAGAGAGGTGCGGACAAGGAGCTTCAAACGGCGTGTTCATCAAATCATATCTTAATCCTTAACGTAATTTCAGTCCACTCGTCGAGTGGACTGAATCCACTCGAGTGGATGGGATCGTAATTAGGTTTACCGTCAAGCATGCCAGTAACACTGATTCGTTCTGCATTGAACTTTTGATGATCAGACTTTGAAGTTAGTTTTCGTTGTCTTCCAGTTGAGTTACAATAAAATCCTTTTGGGATATTAATATTCAAGTCAATACTCAAACATTATATTGTAGCAAAAAGATTCATCACAAAACTTTATTTTAATTTTGATAGGGGCCACTTTACATCACTATGATACATGCTTCACGTATTGATATCTCAGTCATTCCAATGAGACGAATTTAATAATAATATTGAGACGATGTCAGATTATAATGATTGTATTAATATTATATTATACATTGAAGTTGCCAAACCATATTGTGAAACTATCAAGTTGAATATTCAGTGAGACTCTGGTCAGATGATATAATATTAATTAATGATAGTACTAAATTATTGACGAGCTCCATTTTCAAAATGAAATTTTAATATTTCTTCCAGTGTTCAATTATTCATGCCGCTAACTGTCACGCTGCCTCATTGCAAAATTTAATCCGACCATGATTGCTACGTGCAGGCCTCAGTCACTTAACTTGAAGATATTATGAAGATTCACTGTCACGTGACGGTCACTGAGGCGCATTACTGTTGATTTCAGAGAGAAATCAAGTCACCCGTTTTAGTTCAAAACGCCTCGTCGGTGCTATCAATCTTAATACTTCGGAAGAATAGTATTGTCAGTCTGCGCATTGGACAATGAATTAGACACTTCCTCCTCAACTACGTCAGTATTGCTATTTGGTACGTTAGCTTTATTCGTCACGTAGTACGGTTAGTAGTATTATTAGTTATTAATACAGTCATTTAGAGTATCTTTTCTGGTACTGGTGGCACTAGTTTTTTACCATTACCATTATTACACATATCAGGCAGTTTCGTGGGTCATTTTCTGGAAGTACATCTTTTGTGTGACGTCACGGTCGTCAGTTGGACTGGCGGGATCGTTCAGTATTGTTAAATTCTTTTATGTGGGAAGCAGTTGGCCGGTAGGAGGTGGACGCCCCGAGTTCCGGTCATCGTTTGGCAGAAGTCGCGAACGTCACAAGTTTTCTTCCAACTGGTTATCGAGCCTTGGAGCGTGACCTGTGCAACGGATCGCAGAGGAGAACCTTCGTTAAAGGGGTAAGGGGTCCACCTTAAGTGACCCCATTACAGGAAAGTGCGCATTTTCAATTGTGTGGCTACAGCTGATCACTGCCACCGTAGACACTACCCATGCTCTGCTTTGCTGGTGTGCAGTGCAAGGGCAAGGTGGGGGACAGGACTCGGAGAACAAGACACCGAAGCGTGCAGGGCGCAGGGAGGGTGAGCCTCCTAAGTGTGTGGTGCTTTTGTCAGCTCGGTGACGTTGCCAGTTGTGATTGATTGCCGTGGTAACTGGGGGATTGAGCACCCCTGGCCCACGGGACACAACAGCTTACCTTGCTAAGTTCTTGTCGCATTCGTACTGCATCATTGCATCTACTCCTTGTATTGCTGTAGTGACTGTGTGAGGAGTGAGAGAGAGGTGTGGTGAGGGAGTGAGCTCTGAAGAACCGTGCGTAGGACACGAGGGGAGGAGCGAAAGGTGAGTGTTTAGGTGGTTGTACCAAAACAACTACAAACCTAGGTAGGTTGAAGAACTGACTTTGCAGATAGAGCTGCTAGTAGGTGGAAAGCTATCATAGGTGGTAGCTGAGGTAGCCTCAGTGTAGTTTGAGCATTAGAGTCAGTGGTAACACACGTGGTTGAAGAGAGAGAGTAAAGGGTGATGTGGACAAGCAAAACACTATTCTGTGTAGTGTGTGTGTGAGTCTGCTCGTGGCCTCTGTTGTGTTCTCTCTGTGTGGATTTGTGTGTGGTTGCTTGCCTGTGTCTGTGCCATCAGAACAGAGTAAGCATAGCGTGACCCTATCTCTATTTGGCAAGTAGAGAGCATAGCTGTGTGCTGTGTGTAAGTATGTGTGTGTGGAGCGTGACACTGTGTCTGTTCGAGACTGACGGTGGTTAGAAATGACTACGAGTAAGACAAACAATAAGATTACGTTCACCGGCAAAGAGGCATGGATCCTATTGCATAGGCAGGTAGTGCAAAGCTGTAATGCTAAGGCCCCTAAGGAAGTGTTGAAGGGCCCACAAACAATATGTACATCGCGAAAATGTATTAGGGATACAGCTAAAGGGTAGAGAGGTGCCCCCCTTTATACTAGCTTGGGAAGAGGTAGCAGAGTGGAATGACTGGGCTGACTTGGACGAAGAAGTAGTAAATTAAAGGAATACTTCGAGGACAAAGCCAAGGGTTCTACTCGCCTGTGGCCCATGCCCAACCCCAAACCGGAAGCTCCAAACTTTGAAGATGCATTAGGGGTAGAGGAAGACAAGGAAACCCCAGTCAAGCGTTACAAACCGGTTTTTGGCAGTCCGAAAAGATAAACCAACCACTGAGACTGAAGAGGGAAGGAGGAGGAGGAGGAAGATGAAGACCGGCACCCCTCTGACCTCTACTCTAGTGGGTATGCTAGCACTGACAAACCTAGGCGGTCAACTGGCAAGGGCTCAGACTTAGAGGGCGACAGCAAGAGTGGGGCCTCCCGAGGACAGACGGACCCCTCTAAGGTCAAAACCCCACTAAGGGGTGCTGATCGTGCTGTTGCACTGACACGACAGGTGATGGCCTATGATGCTAGTGTACTTGCTGAGATGAGCAAGCAAAAGGAGAGGGTGTTCAATATCATCTATGACATGGTCGGGGGTGAAGCGAAGAGCCTGGTGCGTGACTTAGCTGATCCGGAGAAGCTGACCTTTGGCCAAAACCCTAAAGCACTGTGGGACAGACTGCTAGCCCGGTACAAGAAAGCCGACCGGGTCATGCTCAAAACTACATTTGTCGGCCCATCTACACTCCCCCTGTTTGTCCCACAACAAACACACCCCTCTCACCTTCCCTCCAACATGGAGGTAACGGCAGGAGGCCCCACGAGTGCATTTCCCTTCCTTGCTGAAGAGCCAGCACTCGTCCTTGGGTTTCCCTTTTCCGGCCTTGCGAGCTGCCAAACTTTTCTCTGTGGAACTAGTCACTTTGGCCCAGTCAAACTTCTTGTCTAGCTCCAGGGCACGATCTTGCACGAACCCCCACCAGGAGGCAAAGTCCCACTTGAACTGCTTACGGTTCAGTTCAGCCATTTCAACCCAGACTTGCTACGCTTTCTTTACCCTAGAGTCAGATTGCTTTGGGCCCACTAACGCATCCTTCACTATTTGCTGCATCCGGTCATCGGTTGGGGCTTGGCCATAATCAGCCAACCAGTCTCTCCTAGCGTTCAAGTCTACACACTGACCGACGTACTGTTGCTTACTCAAAGAGGAAATCATTCAGTTCCTTCACCTTGTCCTGAACATCAGAAGCCAAGAAGACCCCTCCCAAACCGGCAGACACCCCCAAGGGGGAGAAAGGCAAGAAGAGTGAGAAGAGCAAGGGGCCAAAGTGCTTTAACTGCTTTGAAAAGGGGCACATCGCCGGGAAGTGCAGCAAGAAGTGCCGGTTGTACGGGGGCAAGCACAAGTTGAGCAAGTGCCAGACAAAAGCCGAAGGAGAAGGGCGAGGCAGCAAAAGGCTCAAAACGGGATCATACCACCGGAGGACGAGAACAGTCGTGAGATCTTGCTTGAGGATGATGCCGACATAGATAAGATGAACGAGGGGCGATGCCATGGCGTAGCGGAAGGAAAGCGCCGGTGCGTAGCCCGGTTGAAGGACCTTGAGTCTCCCTTCAACAGCCTTAGGATTAAGGCAGCCACTCTCATCGATAGCAACTATTGCGTTGAGCATCAGTACCAGCAAGCCAAGCAAGAGAGAGAGAATGCCTTGCGCCGGTGGGCAGCCGACATAGCACGAAGGGATCATCTGGCTCTAATGTGCGAGATGGGAGAACGGGGGTTAGAAGCCCAAATCAAAAGTGGGAGTCATCCCCTCATGGTTGAGGCCATAGTGAGACACGAAGCCGCGAAGCGGGGTATCCCGTGGAACCGGTCCCTCTTGCCCATCATCCACTGTGCAAAGCCCCTTGAACCCGGACAGTTCACCGAATGGGTCATTAGCCGACAACCGGTAACATGGGAGGCGTCTGGTGTACCCTCATGGCGGAAGGTGTACCGCCAACATGAACCTCAGGCCGGTGCCCAAGCGAAGCATATGTACTTCAGAGGTGGGGTATCCCCCTCTCGTGGGGGAGTTGTGCCTCCGCCCGTAGCATCGGTGCCGGTACGCTCCCAAGAGGTGAAGGGTACTCCCCTCCGTGCGGTAGCACCCAACCCCCGTGGAGAGAGTAAGGGTAGACCTAGTAGTAGCGGGGCGAGCGGGCCGTCCGCGGTACCTGCCCCGAAGGTTGAGATTGGTTCAAAGGCCGAGCCGGCTGAGGCTGGTAGTGGTAGCATGAGCCAAAACCTGAAATCTTTACTCAAAGCAAAAAGGGAAAAGGTACATGGGGTGAAGGTGAGGCCCGGCCCGGAGGACTACCAACCCGATGGTTTGGCGGACGTGGAAGATGAGCCCCCGGAGATGCAGCCCGATGCCGATCCTTCCTCGGAATCCGACGGGGAGGGGTAGCGTGAAGGTGAGGAGTCCCCGGCTAGAGATGGGGACGTGGGTAGAGCTCCGGTAAGGGAGCCGTCCCCCATAGGCCCCGACCCTAGTGCTGATGCAGACCCAGGTAGTGGGGATGCTACCGCCGGGACCGATAGCAATCCGGTGACTACGCCCTCCATCAGCCCAAGCAATAAGCGTAGGTCAGTGGGCGCTCGTGCGTTTGGCTTCCTTGAGACGGTCCGAGCCTCCGTGAGTGGGATGCCCTGGTTTGCGTCCCATGCTAAGACGGTACCCCCTGCAGACCGAAAGGTGACTTCCCTGTTACCCCCTACTACTAGTACCAGTCCGTCTACGGCCCCCTCAACCTTAGCTGAGCCTGATAGTCCTACCCGACTAGGTATCGGAGAGCGAGAGAGTCGACTCCGAGCCGTGGCAGAGCAGCAAGAGGAGATGCGCCGGTTGCATCGTCCGGCGTTGAGCGGTGAGGAAGATAAAGATGAAGCTGACTTACGGAACAGGTGGGAAGAATGGACTAGGCTGTTGTACGACTGGGCGCAGGGGAGTGAGTATCCCATGAACAAGCCTAGATGGCCGAGACATTGGGCCGTAGAAGGAGCAGCAGCAAATAGTGCCGTCGGGTTTCAACCTCGTACTAAGCCGTTCAGAGTCCGGGAAAGGGTGGTAGGCGGTGAGAGCGTACTAGAGAAGGAATACGCAAGTTTGCCGGAAGCCGAGGGAGAAGCTGACCCGGTTGACGACCTAGTTCGTTTCATGACCGAATGCGGATGGATGGCTAAGGGGATCCGGCTAGCAGAACAAGCCCTCCTAGGACGGAGTGCGGACAAAGACCCAATGTTCGATTCGGGAGCTACGTTGCACTTTGTGCCGGCCGGAGCTGAACAACACTTGTTCAACATTCAGCGAGGGATGAAACGGGTAGATACGGTCAACGGGGAGACCACCGTGACTAAGAAGGGCTCATTAGATATGACGACCGTCAACGGAAAGGGGGAAAAGAACAGGTTACATCTAGGTAGTGTGTGGGTTAGCCCCAACATAGATGAAACCTAAGTCTCCGGGCCTCAGTTAGCCAAGGAAGGTTACAGTGTAGTTCTCAACAAGAAGGGAGAGGGATACATCACTAAGGCCCGGCTACCGGACATTTCCCCAGAGCTTAAGGCCGGGGTCCTTTACCTAGACGCCAAGGACAAAGTGTGGCGTTTCGTGACGTCCACCGACCAAGAGTTGGCTGCGGATAAGATTGAGGCTAGAGCTTTCTTTGGAAAGGAGATGGCTAAGATCACGGAGTTGACTAGTGAACAACTTCATCAGAAGTTCGGAGGGCCCGGAAGCGGCATGCAGCGCCTCATCAGTGAAGCGTACGGGATCAAGATAGTGGGTGACAAAACCCATGAGCAAGCGGTAAAAGAGTGTAAGGAGTGCCCAGCCGCCAAAGGGGGAAAAGTGAACCACCCGGCAAGTAACCAGTTGACACAGGTAGGGAAGTTCGAAGCCGTGGCGTTCGACAAGTCCGGGTGCCTACGCAAACCCCTCTATGGTGGGTTTTGGTACGGCATGGTGGGAACCGAGGCTAACACCGGGTATGCATTTGGCCTCCTTCTAAAGGATGGCACCGCGGCACCACAAGTGCGTTTCATGCGGGAATGCATAAACTTCCTTGAGATGCAAAGCGGCAAGAAGGTGAAGGAAGTCCGGGTAGACGGTGAGCATATCTCAGCTGACTTCAAGGAGCTAGTCCGGGACAAGAGAGTGAGGAAGAGGATCAACACCCTCAACGAACACAACAAGAACGCCTATGCCGAAGTGTCCCAACGTGACTTTTGGCGCAAAGCGCGTCATAACCTGGTTAGGGCTCAGCTACCCTATGAGCTCTTGGGATACGCGTAGCAACACGCTATCCTCTTACACAACCTTTCCCCGAAACGATCCGGTGGTGAGGTCCGGATGTTTCAGCTTATGCCCCGTGAAAGGAAGGTGAATTGGATAGCTTACCTTCATCCTTTTGGGTGTCTATCCCACATGGTCATCGAGGGCAGGTTAGGACACGACGAGAGCCGGACGCACATGGCCGCCTGGTTAGGGCTGAGTTTGGAGTACTCCGCACACCTGATCCTGTGTGAAGGTACGGTGTTCCCATGGCGAAACGTCAAGAACTTTGACGACAATCAGCCGGCCTGGCCCCTGTTGCAACCCCTCTGGGAGAAGAAGGGACTGAGCTTGGAACCGTTCAAGGGAGACCCGTTAGTGGAAGACGCCGACCTTGAGCAGCTGTTTGTCCCAAAGCACAGGGTGGGAGGGACCGACCCCGGGGGAGGCAAGAAGACCCCGGATCAGGGGGAGCTTGACAGCTCCGATTCCGACGGCGAAGGGGAGGAAGCGACCGCTGAACAGGATGCCGTGAAAGTCGAAAAAGAGGCTCCCGAGCCCGACCCGGAAACAATAGGGGAGTTGAAGGGAAGGTGGGTGGAGACCCCAGCCACTCAGTGGGGCTGGGCTTGGGCCAAGAAGACCTATGGGGTGGGTTTTCGGGACAAGGTTCGACGAGGTCAGGTGCAAGACGTGAGTGAATCCATATGGGTTAAGAAGCAGAAGAAGAACGGACCAGCCCATTGGGTAAAGTTTGAGGATGATGACTCCCCAGACCGTATGTTGGACTCGGAGATCGTCAAGTACCTTGCTGACGGTCCGGAGACCGCACATGCCGCCACGTTCACTAGGCCGGTGAGTGAGAAGCAAGCTGATGAGCTAGGGTACTGGGACGACGCCCGAGTCGAGGAGATGGCTACGCTCTGGGAGAAAGGTTGCTTCCGGAGAGTCCGAGCCGACTTAGTAGACAAGAAAGACAGTGAAGGGCGGTTCGTTGATGCCACCAAAGAGGCAGGGGGAGAGATCCTGAAGTTCAAAAGCCGATGGACGGCCAAGGGGTTTTCCATGATACAGGGATGGCATTTTGGGAAACGGGACTTCCCAACCCCGTGTGCCCTTACCATCTTAATGCTTTTCGCCCTAACAGTGTTCTTTGGCTTAGTTTTGTCAAAGTGGGACGTTGGCACCGCATACACAGAGGCGTCTGCAGCTGAGCAGGGGTATCGCCCCAGTTACATCGTACCACCGTTTGGTTTAGAATAGCCGGGGTATGGGAAATGCTTAAAGCCCTCTATGGCAGACCGGACGCGGGCCGCAAATGGTGGCGGTACAAGCTAGTCCCGTTTTTAGAAAGTTTAGGCTTTAAGGCTCATGTCGCTTTTCCTTGCTTCTTTTGGCGTTGGCTACCCGGTAAAGATAAGCCTGACTTTGCTTTCGTACACGTCGACGACATAATGGGAGCGTTCAGTAGCAAGGAAGTGGAAGCAGAGTTCTTAGCCGCCGGTAAGAAGGCCTTTAGGGTCTTTAAGCAAGAGGCTCCGACCGGGGTGGTAGGCCTGAATATAGAAGACAAGGAAGACTGTCGACTAGGCCGTACGATCAAGATCTCCCCGGAAGATTTCATCAAAGAGGCAGTTGAGAAGCTCCAGTGCACCGGTTTAGCTAAAGCCGATTCGCCGTGGTTGATGCCGGGGGTACGAGCCGGGAAGCAATCAGTGCTAGAGCAGTTCTCGCCGCAGCACATCGTAGGTGTCCTCTTATGGACACGCATCACTCAGCACGAGGTTTTGGGCCCATTAGGGGAAGTGGCCACCCATGCCTCCAAGCCTGAGTTGTTCAATTATCAGCAAGCCGAACAGGTCGTACGGTACCTTAATGGTACCCGATCTAAAGGCATTCGCTTCACCAAGGCGAACGGCACCCGCTTGATGTCCTGGGCGGACTCAAGTTGGAAGGGTACAGCCGAAGATCGCCGTGCCCGCCTAGCGGGGTTTCATTTCTTTCTTGGTGGCTCGGTGCTACCATTCTGCCTTAAGCGGAACGTGTCCGTGGCCCTGCCCAGTGATGCGACCCTGAGAGCGCGAGTGGAGGCAAAAGCGAGCGCGACACAGGACGAGCTGGTGGCGACCGCGACCGGGTGCGGCGAGCTGGAGAAGGTGGCGGATGGCAAGTATCTGGTGCCGGCCGCGCCGTAGGCGTCCTCCTGCGAGGCGGAAGTCTACGCGATGGTGGAGGCATACCACGGCCAGGATAAAATATCTAACTTTGTGCAGGGCATCGCTGGGGGACGGGTCGCAGACGCGCTGGGGCCGTACGGGTGGGGGCAGCCCCCATCCTGTACGGCGACAACCAAGACGCCCTGGACCTCGCAGATACAAATGTGTTTTCTAGGAACCTCGGGCACGTGGATCTGCGCTGCGCCATCGTCAACCAGAAAGTGGACGCGGGTCTAGTCGGACAATGTGGCCGACGTCAACACCAAGCCGTCGCGTGGGGAGCCCTACCTCCGACTGGTGCGGCCCGTGGCGAGCGACTAGCTTCGTCTGCGGCGGGGTGGCGCGCGCGCGCGCGCCGTGGGACTTCCTTCAACGTTGGGACTTTCAACCCGTGGACTCTGGATAAGACTCTGGATAGGGTAGAACGCTGGATAGAGTAGAACCGTGGATTGGTACCCGATTGCAAGGGGATAGATTTTAGTAATTAGGCGACTAGATTGCCGAACTCCACAAGCTGTGGAGACGTAGGCTAGCGCCTCTGCTTGCATTGTTAGTCATATATATTGTGCACGGTTGTGCTGATTGCGCGTTAGTTGTTAACAGTGTAGCTATATTGCGAACTCCACAGGAGACGTAGGGTAGCTCACTTTGCGCTTGGCTTATTTGCGTAATCTAGTTTTTAGTTGCGCGTTGCATTGTGGACACTGACTCGTAAGGGAGTCTAATTAAGGGGGAGCATTGGACAATTAATTAGACCCTTCCTCCTCAACTACGTCAGTATTGCTATTTGGTACGTTAGCCTTATTCGTTACGGTTAGTAGTATTATTAGTTATTAATACAGTCATTTAGAGTACCTTTTCTGGTACTGGTGGCACTGGCTTTTTACCATTACCATTATTACACATATCAAGCCGTTTCGTGGGTCATTTTCTGGAGGTACATCTTTTGTGTGACGTCGACAGTTGGACTGGCGGGAATTGTTCAGTATTGTTAAATTCTTTTACGTGGGAAGCAGTTGGCCGGTCAGTCCCGTGGAAAAAACTTGGGGCGGCCCTCGCTAACGCTTTTCGTCTCTCTCTCTCTCTCTCTCTCTCTCTCTCTCTCTTTCTCTCTCTCTCTCTCTCTCTCTCTCTCTCTCTTTTCTCTCTTTCTCTCTTTCTGTCAAGTTTCTCTCTCTCTCTCTCTCTCTCTCTCTCTCTCTTACTACTACTACTACTACTACTACTACTACTACTACTACTACTGCTACTACTACTACTACTGCTACTACTACTACTACTAATACTATCACTACTACTACTACTACTACTACTACTACTACTACTACTACTAACTACTACTATACTACTACTACAACTACAACTACTACTACTACTACTACTATACTACTACTACTACTACCAACTACTGCTGCTGCTACTACCACTACTAATTCTACTACTACTACTATTACTACTACTAATCCAAATCTAGTAAGCCGAAAAAAGCCAAACAGAAAAAGACAAAACAGCCAAAGGTGGAAGTCACACTTGACGACCCCGAAAGTGAGAACGATGAGAAGCCTTTGATCGCGGTCGGCGCCACTCAGTTACCACCTGAAGCTCCTAAGTCTGAAGCTCCAGTTGATGTTGGCCAGCAGGTTACTGACGCAAATGCTGCCGCGATGAGTAGCTTCACTGCACAAAACACTGCGGTCTCGTCCTCTCTGGCCAACGCACTTGCTGCTCTCCAAAATGAAATAAAGCAGATAAATTTGAAGGGAAGCGGTAGCACTGTCACAAATTCCCAGCCCGAGGGTAACAAACATGTCCCTGAAAAAGAGAACAATTACAATACTAACTACAATCAGGGTGATATTGTTGTTCGTACTTATCACGCTCCCAACCAAAATCAGTACGTCAATCAATCTGCCTATGCCGCCAACCAATTCCCAGTTACTCACTACGTAGATGACCGCAACCAGTATGTATTGCCAAATTCAGCACAAGGAATGGTACACTATCACCTAATCATGGAGTCGCAGAGATTGGAGAGGGAGAGCAGGCAACTGCGCGAACAACATATGCGCGAACAACAGCTCTTGCTTGGAATGTTGGGCTATCGATCTTAATTGCAAAATGTACCAGTACAGTGGTAAAGTATTTATATAATAAATAAATCGGAAATTAGACGAAAACGTAAATTCTTAATTATTTTTTATATTCTCTTTGTTTTGAATTAGATTGCTTTATTTCCGGCTGAATTGATCGCACTTTGAAAGTATGAGTTACGGACTTAGAACAATTTTAATATTGGCAGGTGGCAACTTGAAGTGTGTGTATTTCTTATACATACAAATAAGATGGCTTCAGACTTAATTTAAAAATTATATATTTAGATTCAGCACGATCGAATTAAACTGTTCCGCACATAATTCTGCCAGGAACGCTTGCCTAGACTAGTCCGTATCATTGACTTAGAAAGTTTTACACATCCACTTTTTAATGTACTAGTGACACCGCATGCCACTTATTTCATGTCAGCCGGGTGGTGGATCATGAAGTAAAATTAATTTATCATTAAATCTGATTATTTTCATTCATATTAGATGAAAAATCAAGCAAAAAAGAAGCAAAAATAGGCAAATAACTTAGCAAAAAGTGGCAAGTATTTTTGCCACATTTTTGCTTGATTTTGTCACTCTGCAAGTTCAAAACTAACTTGAAATGTTGAATTTATTAATAAATAATGCTTTTTAATCATAGATCTGCTTGTTTTATCAACAAAACATGCAGGAATTTGCCTCTTATATTTATGAAATTGCCTGTGGCAAAAAGTGGCAAAAGGTACTAGTACCTTTGAACATCACCTCTGTTCAGTACTACTACTAACTACTACTAACTACTGCTACTATTAAATCCTGCTACTTCTACTACCATTCTCTCTTTTCACTCTCTCTCTCTCTCTCTCTCTCTCTCTCTCTCTCTCTCTCTCTCCCTCTCGCTCGCTCACTCTACACTAGATATGTTTTTCAACTACGGACAACCCACTAGGGTAGTGCCATGTCCTCTACGGCACATTCCGAGACCCACGAGGGTAGTGCCATGTCCTCTACCTAGTCTACGGTACATTCCGAGACTCCCGAATACCATGCTTAACCTTTTAATTATGCATAATATGCCGGTTCGAAACTTGACGTGAACGATATTGTCTGACCCAGCTATCGACGAAATCTACGACTCTCGAAGTCTATCTATGGCATATCCGTTGTAATGTACTATTAATACCCGTTACTCCACCTAGTCAATTTACCGGTAATTTGGATAGTCTTAGTCATAGGCATGTTCATAGGCATGTTCATAGGCCGGACAGTTATTAATACCTTTATTACTGACGAGGACACTTTCTAGAGTATTCGCGAATCATAGTCTGGAATGCCTAGAATCAAATGAGTTTTGCCATTCTGTAAAGGTCATAACATTTTGTGTGACCCAAATTCATTAAAAGTCTTTTCTTCGGTTATTCTTTACCCTTAGCGGGGTAGCTTCCCTAAACTCTGCGTTTGAGAGATAGATTACTTTGGTTATGAGCCTTGACAAGGAGGCAAGCGTGCCGAAGCGTATTGAGTCAGGTGCCCATACTCGAGGGCGATGACCAAAGCTTTTGGCCTTGGTCAAGCAAGTTTCAGAAGCATATGCAGGGAGTATCTGTCTACGTGGCAGAGATGGTATCTGTGGCATTGGCCGACCCGGCTAAAGCCAAAAGGATTTTCCTTACGATGAAGCAAGGGCTAAGGCGGCAGAAGACTTAGAAGAACCCGACACGCCCATAAGTGATAGTGATGAAGATGAAGAGTCAGATGCCTCTCAAAGAGGAAGACAGAGACCCCAGACAAAGAAAGAAAACAAATGACCAGAGAATTGGGATAAAATGACAGCAGAACAAAAGAAAGAGTGGAAAGAGAAAGAAGCGAGGAAAAAGAAAGACAACATACAAGAAGAAAGACAGCTATACGCAAAGAGAAGAAATATTATGAAAGGATGAAAACTTTGCACTTATGTCTGTCTGTGGCTTTTTCCAAAGACAATGTATCTAACTTCCTGCGATCACAGAAGACGATAGGAACCATTGAAGAGTTGATAGCAGTAAGAGATCAGTGGGGTTGCATTTCCGAAGCAGGTAGGTACATGTTAGAGGAAGGGTTTGAGAGAACGAGGCCAAGGGCAGGTCAGAGGTATGTAGACTGGCTTAATGAATTTCTCGCAAAGAAAATCCAGCTTGAAAGTTTACGTGGGACGCCATTTTCCGATGAGGAAGCAAAGAGAAAGCTATTTAAGAAATTGCGCTACCATCCAGCTTTCGGGGATAAATTTCAGGTGGACCACTATGATCTCCCGGCCAGACTAAGACCAAATTTCTCGGAATTATGTGAAGCATCTAAGGAAAGATGGAAAATGTGGGAAGAAAAAGAGACGTAACAGTTTTCGTGAAAGAAAAGCTCAAATACGCAAACATAACACCCGGAAATCTCGGGATGGCAAGCAGCAGCAAGAGACCAATCTTCTAATGGATAGCAAGGGGAAAAAGGGAGACAATAAATCGGGACCAAAGACAGCTCCAAACTGGACACTCAAAGTCACGTGTTTCGGATGTGATGCCAAAGGCCATACCATGAGATATTGCCCGGTGATTTCGGAAAAGTTCCGCAAAGAAGGAAAATTGAAGAGGAATCAAACAGAAAACAAGACCACATAACAAGAAAAGAACGAACAAAAGAACAATTACAAGAACAAAAAGAAACCCTTTCATAAGAAAAAGAAAGCACTCACTTTGATAACAACCGACAACGACAAAAACGAAGACGAACAAAGTGACTACGATACAAACGTTGCTTTAATACATATGGGGAACACTTATGATAAAAACGATGATGATGAGGAGGAAAGAGAAAAAGATGACGAGCAACCAAGCTCACCTCCTCCCGAATCTACCTGTCCCCAAGCCCTTTTGAACGAAACAAAGACTACACTTAGGGTAGGGAATAGACGTAGTGAGAGTGGAGAAGGACGGGAAGTGCGGTTAGTATCGGCCACCCTACGAGGTCCCTCCTCACTACGGGGAGAAGGCAAGGAAGTGCGGTTAGTATCCGCCACCCCACGAGGTTCCCCAGTCATCCCTAACCCTAACGAAACTCCTTGGAGGCTTGAGAGATCTTACGGAGTCACGCCTGACACGAAATGTGCCGGAATAAACAGACGCAAAAAACCGTGTTATGTTTCCGTTGAAAAATCAAAAGGAAAGGGAGTATTCGAAAATCACGCGAAACGATTATCTTATGCGAGGTACTGCGGATATCACGCCACACAAGACCCAGATTACCCGGAATTGGATTTGTCAGTAAGTCCCGTGTTGCGTCCCCCCAAATCTCCTTACTACCCAGACGAACGAAGTCTTAAAGCTGCTCGCAAAGACTCGTTTTCGGGGAATTGGAAACTTTACGTGACACCAAAATTTCCACAAGTCCACAAGTCTCGCAAAATATTCCGCAACAACCACGCAAACATAATCCATTTTCTAGTCAGCGGACCGGCCAGAGCAGAGAAGGGAGAGAAGAGAGTGGAGTGGATGAGGGAGAGCAACGACTTGGGCCCACTTCTGCCAACAAGTTCGGCAACCAGGTAGGTCCCACCTCACAACAACTCCAAATCTCTAGTTCTAGACCAATCACAGCACACCTACCAACACCAACAACAAACACGCAACCCATCAACCCTCCTGTCATCACCTTCAAAGACATAAATGAAATAGCTAAAACGTTGATGAATGAGTGCGTGAGGGGAATGAATGGAGATGTGATGCGTGTCGTGAGTGGTGAGCTAGAGAGAGATGACTTTTTGACTGACATAGTAAGAGCAATAGAAGGAGTGTACTTGGAAAGAGTAGTCAGACAGAGTCCCATCACTACACCCCCACAACTCACAGAAGAGGGAGAAGGTGAGGGTAGAGGAGAGGGAGAACTAGAGACAGAAACAGAATCAGAGACAGAAACAGAGACAGAGCATGTGTTGATACATGTGAGAAAAAGAGTGATGAAAAAGAGAGACATGACAGTACAGGATAGTGGAGCAAGCACAGACATATCATGCAGAGAAGACAGATTGATGGATGTCGATGAGATAGACCCTGTAGAGCTACTGACAGGTAATGGAGAGAGGGAGTTGAGTAAGTCAGGAAGAGCTAGGCTGACAGTGATAGATGGGAAAGGAAGGCCTAGAGCAGTAGAAAAGAAGATGTTACTCGACACTACCTTACCAGTTAGCATAGTCTCTACAGGACAGATGGACCACAAACACAACAGATCAGTCATCCACCAAAACGGACAGTTAGTAATACTCAAACACCCCATCCACATTAACGAGAGTGACATATTAGTGAGGGGGAGGTTAACTAAGAGTATGATATATAGATGGGATGACGAATATGATGAACTATTGAAAGTCAACGAAAGGTATGATCCTTTCGCAACAAGGGGGTAGAAGGGGAGGGAAGTCCCACAAATGACAACAAAAAGGAGATAAGTAAGCATGAAGTAAATAAGAGTGACGAGAGCGATGTGAGATTTTGCGAATCTTGCATGATAGGAACGTCTAAACGTTTGCCACGTTTTGCAGTTAATAAGATAGAAAGAGCCCAAAAGCCAGGTATAATTCTACACATAGACACATCAGGACCGTGGGCAACTAGATCAATAGGTGGTAAACGGTATAAATTTTCAGTCAAAGACGACTACTCACTATTCATTCTTGACTTTTATTTAGCCCATAAGAATGAGTTTGTAGATTGTTTAAAACAAGCTGTAGCCTTTTATGAGAGACAAACAGGAAATAAAGTAAAGGAAATTCGCGCAGATCAAGAATTTGATATTCCGGAGGAAGTCATTAAGTGGTGGAAAAATATTCGTTTTATTTGGAAAACTTCCGCGACAAACGATAAAGACGGGAATCCTATTGCGGAAAAAGTGAATGATATTACGGCGGGGCCAGCACGAGCAATGAGATATCACGCTAAATTACCGCCGCAATTCTGGGCAGAATTAGAACACGCAGCCACAACCATTCACAACATACTACCGGCAATTCACGGGGAACGCAAAGGAATCTCGCCTTAAGAACAGCTGTTAGGTAGAAAACCAACACTCTTTCACTTAAAACCAATAGGATGCATGGGTGTGTTACATGTACCTAAGACTAAAGTGCGGAAAGGAGAGTACAGAGGGGAAAAGGTGATGTTAGTAGGATATGATCTATTTCGGGAACTATACCGCGTATGGGACGGTAAGAAGATAATTTCCGGAGTGAGAGATGTGAGATTTAATATTCATAAAATCGGTAAATAAGCTCATCCTCCTAAACTAGTGTCGTGGGATAATGATGACTCTGAGGGGGAGAATGAGAATGAGAATGAGAGCGAGCAACCACACACATCTCCACAAGCGTCACCACCCCAGTCACCACCTCAATCACCTAAGTCACCGCACAACGTCAACAGCGACCACCCAACAACACAGTTTGATGAAGCTGAGGGGTAGATAGAAAATTCTGATGTCGATGTGAATGAGAATGAGCACGCATATGAAAATGAGCATGTGGAGAAGAATACACTGGATCACAAACATACACGCCTACACACAAGTCCAGAGCCACATTATCCACAACAAACACCCACAGAGCACAAGATCAAACCACAAGAACATGAAAATGAACAAGATCCAACAGATCCACTAAAAATACATGAAAAAAGAGCATACGAAGAGAAATCACCATCATCTAAGGGATTAACGTGGGAGCAGAGAGTAACGGAGAGTAACATAATCCCCGGTAAAAGGCAGCGCAAGGCAGTAAAGAGATTTACCCCTAGCAGTGAGCCCAAGAGAGAAAAGAGAGAGGCTCAAGAGCTGATAGGTAAGGTAGTAAGAGTGCCAGCGCGTGCATGGGGAGATGGATGGGTGAAGAAAAAGTATGGTGTGGGATGGGAGAGCATAGTACGAGTAGGGGTAGTCAGCAGAGTGTGTGACCCCCAAGATAGACTCGTAGTGAGAGACAGACCTCAGCCCACCCACATAGTTAAGTTTGAAGACGAAGAAGAACGGATGTTAAATTCGGAAATCCACAAATACTAGGTGAAAGATCCCGAATACCCGTTGCAAAGTCCCGCTAATATGTTTTTATGCGATGACCGTATGGTGGCAGATGAGATTCGCGATTTTTATTTGTATGTAGATGTCAGAGTACCTAGAGATGTCAGAGTACCTAGAGATGTCATAGAGGCAGGTTTGACAGCCAAAGATGTTTTAGAGGGTATGAAAGCAGAGCTAAAAGCTCTTCAGTCCTTTAACACATACACATGGGTACCCATAAGGAGGCAAGCAAGGCAGGATTAGTAAGTAGTTGATTGACATGGGTTCACAAAGTAAAGTTAGACGAGAACGGGAAAAAGTTCATAAATTCTCTTTTGGCTTTACGGGGAGATATGTTAGAACCCGGTGTCAGCTATAACCCAGATCAGCTCTTTGTCCCTTGCGCCGCGCACCGTTCACTTTTATTTCTCGCCAAACTATCTGCCTGGCACAAACACAAACTATACGGCATAGACTTTAAAAATGCATACCTAAATGCTCGTATGAATGATCCTGTTTATGCATATGCGCCAGAGAGTGTAGACAGAGAAGGGCATGAGGGGATGATATGGCGTATAGATGGTGCCTTGTATGGCGCACCTCAGGCAGGAAGAAGATGGTATGAAATATTAGCACCCAAGTTAGAGGAATTAGGTTTTAGGCTGCTAGATTCTGATTTATGTATGTTTGTAGAAAATGATAAACCTTTAAGAGAAGCGATAGTAGGGATATTTCATGTAGATGATTTGTTGTTCACAGCACCAAACAAACAAGCATATGAGCGTTTTGCGTCCGCATTAGAAAAACATTTCCCGCTCAAAAGACTCGGTATAGCCCGTGAATTCAAAGGAATAGAGATAGAGCAATCGAACGGGAAAATAATTTTGCATCAGCGAAAATATCAGCAGCAGATACTAAAAGAGGTAGGTTACGATTCTGCTAAACCCGTCAGTACTTCAGCGCAAGAACATTTCACGGAACCGATGTCGGAATCAGCCAGCTTGCGAAAATTTTCAATTCCTAGTTTAGTTGGTCGTTTGCTATTTCTCGCGAAGATGACAAGGCCCGATATAGAACAAGCACTAAATTCGGCAAGTGTCATGCAAACTATCGATAAGGGAATAACTTATGCGATGTTAGGCAGAATCTTTCGTTATTTAGTTAACTCTTATCGAGGTTTAGCTTACCTTGAGCCTAAGTCAGAGCAGGAAGGGCAAACCTATCCAAAACTTTCCATGTGGCCCGACGCGGCTCACAAAGTTTGTAAGAAAACAGGAAAATCCCGCACTGGATTCGTGATCCTATGGGGCAGCGATCCAGTTGCATGGTTATCAAAGCGACAGAGTCGCATCGCCCTGAGTTCCAATGATGCTGAGATATTTGCAGCAACTGAGTGCATTAGGGAAGGACTGAAACACATCACACAAGAACTAAACATAGCCCAAAAGAGCCCGATAGAACTATTTGAGGATAACTCACAAACAATCTTAGCGGCAGAGAGGGGTATATCAGGTAATAGAACTAAACACTTACCTTCAGAATTACACTTTATGCACCACCTACAGAGAGACGGTGGTGAGATTAAGTTTGTAAAGGTAGGTACGAAAAAGCAGATAGGTGATGTAATGACAAAATATTTACCGAAAGATCAATTCGAGTATTTACTTAACAAATTTACGGTAAAGATCGAGTAATTTCGAGATTTGCGTGTCCACTCACTTATGTTTGCTTTGAGTGTTTTGTGCAGTTTGTTGCTTGTTGCAGCAGCTTTGTTTTGCGCGTGGTAGTCGGCGATCCAGCCTCGGCTGGACGGCTCTTGACCCACTGCTTTTCTATCATTCTTTCTGTCCTAGAATAGGAAATCTACAATTTTCCGATTTGATACCCTCTACGGGAAGCGCTTGCAAATTTCCGAACACATACATACTTCATATGCATACATGCTACTGCATGACTACATATATACATATATAGAGGATGTGATGTAATTGGGAGTTGATGACCTTCGGGTTACCCACAACTGATCCTCACCACTATTTTTTTAATATTACATACTAATATAGCCTATGACTTGCGACTAAGGGGGAGCGTTGTAATGTACTATTAATACCTGTTACTCCACCTAGTCAATTTGCCGGTGATTTGGATAGTCTTAGTCATAGGCATGTTCATAGGTAGGACAGTTATTAATACCTTTATTACTGACGAGGACACTTTCTAGAGTATTCGCGAATCATAGTCTGGAATGCCTAGAATCAAATGAGTTTTGCCATTCTGTAAAGGTCATAACATTTTGTGTGACCCAAATTCATTAAAAGTCTTTTCTTCGGTTATTCTTTACCCTTAGCGGGGTAGCTTCCCTAAACTCTGCGTTTGAGAGATAGATTACTTTGATATCGAGCCACCCTTCTCTGTCCTTATGGTGTTTTGTTTATGTTGTTATGTTGTTTTGTTTTTGTTGTTTATGTTTCGTCCCCTTGCCTCAATGCAGTGACCACGAGGTCAGCACGACCCAACACCTGGAGTCTTCTTGATCTCCTACACCCGCAACAGGACCGAACGTAGTAGATGGCAACGCTGCCACTCTTACTGTCGCCACTTGCTCCCACTG
>WBZZ01001206.1:102500-115000 GCA_019918135.1 Paulinella micropora
TCCCAGCAACCTCTTGCAAGACGTCACCGAATGTGCAAGTGCATACACCAAGCGCGGTTGCTAGAGCTGCCTCGAAACCCCACCCATAACAATCTGGTGTCTGCTGGGTCCTGGGCTATCAACCAGCATATGCGGAGTTTAAGATCTTTTACGCGCGCAACGACCCTCCTCCCCAGCATCTACCACCAAAGGGTTATGAGTTGGCGTCACAGTTAAACGCCTTGAGGCCATTGGGCTGAATAATAATAATAATAATAATAATAATAATAATAATAATAATAATAATAATAATAATGTATCTCCTGCCAATTGCTGAGCCAAAAGGCCATGTGCATCCAGTAATAATAATAATAATAATAATAATAATAATAATAATAATAATAATAATAATAATAATAGTGCTTCTCTGTCAATGGCTGATGCATTTCTGCACATGCGCCTCCATCGTCTCACCCGTGAGGGGAGTACGAAGAATTGACGATAAGCTCTAATGACACCCCCGCAAGGGCAGTTCCAACACTTCCAGACGGGCCGGTATGTTCAATGAAAATACTGGTCCAGAAATAGACCGGTATGTTCAATGAAAATACTGGTGGCACCGACGGGAATCGAACTGGCGACAGGGCCCAGATGGTAGAACTTGACCACTGGGCTATCACGGTGTCCAATAATAATAATAATAATAATAATAATAATAATAATAATAATAATAATAATATAGTAATAATTTACTATATCTGAGGCGTACTGATGCAGCTAATGGCATATCCTCAACGGACATGAGCCTCCAATACCCTTGTTCGAGGTCCTCCACCCCCCCGTGTCAGTCTCTCGCCTGATGATCGCGGCCACCGATGGAGCTCCTGAGGGCAAGACTGCACTAAGCCGAGGTTATTCCGCAGTCCCAGCAACCTCTTGCAAGACGTCACCGAATGTGCAAGTGCATACACCAAGCGCGGTTGCTAGAGCTGCCTCAAAACCCCACCCATAACAATCTGGTGTCTGCTGGGTCCTGAGCTATCAACCAGCATATGCGGAGTTTAAGATCTTTTATGCGCGCAACGACCCTCCTCCCCAGCATCTACCACCAAAGGGTTATAAGTTGGCGTCACAGTTTAACGCCTTGAGGCCATTGGGCTGAATATAGTAATAATAATAATAATAATAGTGCTTCTCTGTCAATGGCTGATGCATTTCTGCACATGCGCCTCCATCGTCTCACCCGTGAGGGGAGTACGAAGAATTGACGATAAGCTCTAATGACACCCCCGCAAGGGCAGTTCCAACACTTCCAGACGGGCCGGTATGTTCAATGAAAATACTGGTCCAGAAATAGACCGGTATGTTCAATGAAAATACTGGTGGCACCGACGGGAATCGAACTGGCGACAGGACCCAGATGGTAGAACTTGACCACTGGGCTATCACGGTGTCCATAATAATAATAATAATAATAATAATAATAATAATAATAATAGTGCTTCTCTGTCAATGGCTGATGCATTTCTGCACATGCGCCTCCATCGTCTCACCCGTTGGAGCACGAAGAATTGACGATAGGCTCTAATGACACCCCGCAAGGGCAGTTCCAACACTTCCAGACGGACCGGTATGTTCAATGAAAATACTGGTCCAGACGGACCGGTATGTTCAATGAAAATACTGGTGGCACCGACGGGAATCGAACTGGCGACAGGGCCCAGATGGTAGAACTTGACCACTGGGCTATCACGGTGTCAATATAATAATAATAATAATAATAATAATAATAATAATAATAATAATAATAATAATAATAATAATAATAATATAAGAATAATAATAATAATATAAGAATAATAATAATAATAATAATAATAATAATAATAATAATAATTGTGCTTCTCTGTCAATGGCTGATGCAAATCTGCACATGCGCCTCCATCGTCTCACCCGTGAGGGGAGTACGAAGAATTGACGATAGGCTCTAATGACACCCCGGGAAAGGGCAGTTCCAACACTTCCAGACGGGCCGGTATGTTCAATGAAAATACTGGTGGCACCGACGGGAATCGAACTGGCGACAGGGCCCAGATGGAACTTGACCACTGGGCTATCACGGTGTCCATAATAATAATAATAATAATAATAATAATAATAATAATAATAATAATAATAATAATAGTGCTTCTCTGTCAATGGCCGATGCATTTCTGCACATGCGCCTCCATCGTCTCACCCGTGAGGGGAGTACGAAGAATTGACGATAAGCTCTAATGACACCCCCGCAAGGGCAGTTCCAACACTTCCAGACGGGCCGGTATGTTCAATGAAAATACTGGTCCAGAAATAGACCGGTATGTTCAATGAAAATACTGGTGGCACCGACGGGAATCGAACTGGCGACAGGGCCCAGATGGTATAACTTGACCACTGGGCTATCACGGTGTCCAATAATAATAATAATAATAATAATAATAATAATAATAATAATAATAATAATAGTAATGATAATAATAATAATAATATACTTCCTCTAAGGCATACTGATGCAGCTGATGGCACGATCCGTTTCCGGACATGAGCCTCCATGCCCTTGTTCGAGGTGCTCCATCCCCACCTAGTCAGTCTCTCGACTGATTATAGGGGCCACCGATGGAGCTCCTGAGGGCAAGACTACACTAAGCCGAGGTTATTCCGCAGTCCCAACAACCTCTTGCAAAACGTTACCGCATGTGCAAGTGCGTACACCAAGCATGGTTGCTGGAACTACCTCAAAACCCCACCCATAACAATTTGGTATCCGCTGGGTCCACGGGCTATCAACCGGCATAGCGGAGTTTAAGATCTTCGACAGGCGCCCAACGACCCTCCTCCCCAGCATCATCCACCAAATGGTTTTGAGTTGGCATCACAGTTTAACGCCGTAAGGCCATTGGGCTGAATAATAATAATAATAATAATAATAATAATAATAATAATAATAATAATAATAATAATAATAATAGTGCTTCTCTGTCAATGGCTGATGCATTTCTGCACATGCGCCTCCATCGTCTCACCCGTGAGGGGAGTACGAAGAATTGACGATAGGCTCTAATGACACCCCCGCAAGGGCAGTTCCAACACTTCCAGACGGACCGGTTTGTTCAATGAAAATACTGGTGGCACCGACTGGAATCGAACTGGCGACAGGGCCCAGATGGTAGAACTTGACCACTGGGCTATCACGGTGTCCATAATAATAATAATAATAATAATAATAGTGCTTCTCTGTCAATGGCTGATGCATTTCTGCACATGCGCCTCCATCGTCTCACCCGTGAGGGGAGTACGAAGAATTGACGATAAGCTCTAATGACACCCCCGCAAGGGCAGTTCCAACACTTCCAGACGGGCCGGTATGTTCAATGAAAATACTGGTCCAGAAATAGACCGGTATGTTCAATGAAAATACTGGTGGCACAGACGGGAATCGAACTGGCGACAGGGCTCAGATGGTAGAACTTGACCACTGGGCTATCACGGTGTCCATAATAATAATAATAATAATAATAATAATAATAATAACAATAATAATAATAATAATAATAATAATAATAAATACTTTAGGTCAGGTTGGTGGATGCCATCGCGGTGGACCAAATAATAATAATAATAATAATAATAATAATAATAATAATAATAATAATAATAATAATAATAATAATAGTGCTTCTCTGTCAATGGCTGATGCATTTCTGCACATGCGCCTCCATCGTCTCACCCGTGAGGGGAGTACGAAGAATTGACGATAGGCTGTAATGACACCCCCGCAAGGGCAGTTCCAACACTTCCAGACGGACCGGTATGTTCAATGAAAATACTGGTCCAGAGGGACCGGTATGTTCAATGAAAATACTGGTGGCACCGACGGGAATCGAACTGGCGACAGGGCCCAGATGGTAGAACTTGACCACTGGGCTATCACGGTGTCCATAATAATAATAATAATAATAATAATAGTGCTTCTCTGTCAATGGCTGATGCATTTCTGCACATGCGCCTCCATCGTCTCACCCGTGAGGGGAGTACGAAGAATTGACGATAAGCTCTAATGACACCCCCGCAAGGGCAGTTCCAACATATCCAGACGGGCCGGTATGTTCAATGAAAATACTAGTCCAGAAATAGACCGGTATGTTCAATGAAAATACTGGTGGCACCGACGGGAATCGAACTGGCGACAGGGCCCAGATGGTAGAACTTGACCACTGGGCTATCACGGTGTCCATAATAATAATAATAATAATAATAATAATAATAATAATAATAATAGTGTTTCTCTGTCAATGGCTGATGCAAATCTGCACATGCGCCTCCATCGTCTCACCCGTGAGGGGAGTACGAAGAATTGACGATAGGCTGTAATGACACCCCCGCACGGGCAGTTCCAACACTTCCAGACGGACCGGTATGTTCAATGAAAATACTGTGGCACCGACGGGAATCGAACTGGCGACAGGGCCCAGATGGTAGAACTTGACCACTGGGCTATCACGGTGTCCATAATACAGTATTTTCATTGAACATACCGATCCGTCTGGACCAGTATTTTCATTGAACATACCGGCCCGTCTGGAAGTGTTAGAACTGCCCTTGCGGGGGTGTCATTAGAGCTTATCGTCAATTCTTCGTACTCCCCTCACGGGTGAGACGATGGAGGCGCATGTGCAGAAATGCATCAGCCATTGACAGAGAAGCACTATTATTATTATTATTATTATTATTATTATTTGGCACCGACGGGAATCGAACTGGCGACAGGGCTCAGATGGTAGAACTTGACCACTGGGCTATCACGGTGTCCATAATAATAATAATAATAATAATAATAATAATAATAATAATAATAATAATAATAATAATAATAATAATAATAATAATAATAATAATAATAATAATAATAATAATTACTAGGTCAGGTTGGTGGAGGCCATCGCGATGGACCAAATAATAATAATAATAACAATCACAATAATGATAATAATAATAATAATAATAATAATAATAATAGTGCTTCTCTGTCAATGGCTGATGCATTTCTGCACATGCGCCTCCATCGTCTCACCCGTGAGGGGAGTACGAAGAATTGACGATAGGCTGTAATGACACCCCCGCAAGGGCAGTTCCAACACTTCCAGACGGACCGGTATGTTCAATGAAAATACTGGTCCAGACGGACCGGTATGTTCAATAAAAATACTGGTGGCACCGACGGGAATCGAACTGGCGACAGGGCCCAGATGGTAGAACGACCACTGGGCTATCACGGTGTCAATATAATAATAATAATAATAATAATAATAATAATAATAATAATAATAATAATAATAATAATAATAATAGGCTTCCTCGGATTATAGCATCAGATCCAGATCCTGGACATGTGCCTCCATTGGGTCACCGGGGTCAGCCGATCCCAACGCATTGTCAGAACACCAAACAGACATAGCAGCAACAGCAGGGGCAGATGGGGGCTGTGAAGTGCATGAGGAGCGAGATGCGAGGGTGTTAGCTGAAGAGAAGAACTCGGAGACACTACGCTGCGCTCCCGAACACCTCTCTCTCTAGCCAGGACGTCCACACTGCGCGGACGGCCGCGCCGCGCAACATCAACGTCACTTGGGGGAGAGGGTGGGACAGAAGCTGATGGAACCTCAGTGAGGTCAATCACCTCCTCGCCCCCATCCTCCACCCCAAGCTCCTCCCTTTTACCCTCCCTGGCAGACCAACACTCAGACACATATGATCCAAACAACACATCCAACTTTGGAGGGGGACGCAACGCTGTAACCCCTAACAACGCAGCAAGCCTAAAGTTACTGCGGAAGCGCGACTTCCCCTGAAAAAGCTTACAAAACAATCGTGATTGATCCACAGGCGACATATCATCCCAACCCTGCCGCACAGAGCCCTCCCGCTCCCGCCCAAGCAACACATCCTCCACCACAACCTCACCGCCTACGACCTCACCACCCTCCTCACTCCCTCCATCCCCCTCAGCACCCCCCACAGCCATGCCACCGAGCCTCTGCATACTCAGCAACAGCTGCTTACGTCTCGCCTCATGCATGGGGCAATCCCATAAGAAGTGCGCAAGGGACTCATTGACATCATCATGACAACAGAAGCAGCGAGGGGACATGCCACTGACCAACTTGCTGCGGTACAACCGAAGGCGGTTGTTGCAGCTGAGCAACCTTCTCCGAAGCAGATTATAATGCGCATCATCAAGGGCTACCCATCTTGGGAACTCCTTAGTTCCAAAGACTTGTCTTAGGATGACTCGCAGGCCATCAGTAAGATCGCTGCCTGCCTCTCGCTTGTCCCACATCAGTTGCTGCACCATCTTGACGTCCTGCTGAAGGGCCCACTTGTCCACAGTCGAACTCCAACCCTCGAGGTCCTTCTCTGAGCTATTTAGGAGCTCCTGAAGCCCTTGTTGTAGATCCATTGCGTCCCTGATAGCGCCTTCGGCCTCCGCAGTCCAGTCGGATTTGACTTGAGATGCGATGACAGGAAATCGCTCCTCCGGTAGAACACGCAGCCGTCCATAGAACTTCAGTTGCGCCGCCCGCCGCAAGCGCTCCGCACTCAAAGAGCGCGCCAGAAAGAGTGTAATCCACTTGCTTGTCTTAGGGCTGATGCCGAGAATCATCCTCATGGGGCGCAGCATTGCTGCCTCCAGCTTGGTGAGCTGCGATACGGGGGCACGCCAGACATCGAAGGCGTACTTCAGCTTGGCCCCCACAAGTTGATTCCAGCACAGGAGACGATACCTAGCTTGTATCTCATCTGCACACCACAAAGAGTACCAACCTGCGGTGGCAACTTCAGTGACACGCGTAGCCCGCAGGGCCTGCTCCTTCCACTTCAGGTCGTCGGTGATAACCACTCCCAGGTACTTGTACTGACTGGTGACACAAAGCTTCTGGCCGCGAAACCACACCACGGGCTCACCTCGCTCCCTAATACTTGGTCGTTTCGCCTTGCTCGACGTATAAATGGGCATGATTTCCGTCTTGCCGGGCTTCAAGTTGACTTCCAGCCGGTAATCTTCCGCGAACTTGGCCACAACATTGACCATCTTCTGGAGCTCGGTGCGACTGTGAGCGATGAGGGCCACGTCGTCCGCGTATAGAAGTGCCTTGATGTCGTTCAGCCGCTTCACATCCGTGATCTTGAGGGCACTCGCCAGCCGATCACACAGCTCATCCATAAAGACGTTGAAGAGTGTGGGAGAGAGAGGGGACCCCTGTTGGACGCCTACACCCTCCAGTACTTCGGGGGTGAGTGCTCCATCAACTAGCACTTGCGACGAAGTCTGCTCGTAGCACCTGCGTAGCGTGCGCCAGAACTTGCCCCTTACACCCAGCTTCCAGAGCCTCTCAAATAGGCCATCTCTCCAAACAGACGGGAAAGCCTTGCGTAGATCGACGAACAGGACATACGACTCCCGCTTCTGCTGCTGACGCCCCTTCAACCTCTGCCAAAGGGTAAAGACCTGCGACGCCCCGGGCGGAAGCCTCCCTGCTCTGGACGTAGCTTATCCGGGCCATCCACGAAGAGCGTTAGACGAGTAGCTAATAAGGACAGATACAGCTTACCAAGGCAACTAATAATCGAGATATCCCTCCAGTTGTCAGGATCCGTAGGATCCCCACCCTTGGGGATATTGACGATGATTCCCTTGCCCCAAGCTTTTGGAGTCCTCTCGGCTTCTCGAATCCAGTTGAAGTACTGCGTTAAAAGTAGCCATTGATGTAGGCGCCGCCATACTTGAGCATCTCGTTCTTCACTTTGTCCTCGCCACAAGCTTTGTGGTTATTCAGGGCACGTTGCCTTGCAAGGACCTCCTCTTGCGTGAACGGCTTGTCCAGCTCTTCGCAAGTGTCTTCACCTACTTCGTGCTCCTTCATAGCCCGGGCCACCTCATCTCTGAAGCGATCGTTCCAGTGGAACTGCCGCTTAGCTTCGGCTTCCTCCCACTCCAGCGAGCCTGCTTCTGCACAGCACTCCACCACAACAGCCGCACTTGCCAGATTTTCCCGTGGCTTCACCGAATTTTTCCGAAATTCCTCCCACCGAGCGACCTTTTCCGGCAGCGTACACGCCAGTGAGCCATCCTCCCTTTGCACCGGCGCGGAGACCTTCGTTCTGCGTGCCCCGCCAAGCCGCTTCGCGAGTAGCCAAAAGCGCTTTGAGGATTGCTCGCGTTGACATTTGACCGCTTCTTCCTGCACTTGCTTGAAGGAGGCGGACTTCTTGGCCCGAGTTGCCTTCCGACTTTGCTTGCGGAGCCGTAGCCAATTCAGACGGGCTTCCGCATTCGATTCATCCCTCCTGTATGCTGC
This sequence comes from Paulinella micropora, assembly GCA_019918135.1. NCBI lineage: Eukaryota > Cercozoa > Imbricatea > Euglyphida > Paulinellidae > Paulinella > Paulinella micropora. Next base: position 110,876 of record WBZZ01001206.1, read on the forward strand.
GTACGCCTCCCGGCGCTGTTGAATGAGCTCCTTTAGCTCCCCGTCGAACCAATTGTTGGTGAAACGGGGTCGTATACATCTGGAGCCAAGAACCCGGTGCGCCGCCATTCGGAAGGACTGCGCCACTCGCTCGGTGACGTCATCTACCACCCGTTGGCTATCGGCACCACCCGATAGGTCAAGCTCAGGCAGCTGATGCACTCCAAGCTTCTGTAGGCAATGCTGGAATACGTCATCGAACTTGTCGCGTAGATAATCCAGCGCTTGCTTCGCAGCGTGATCATTACCCGAGACACCAGCACCAATAAGCTTATCAACGAAAGGACCTGTAAGGTTTCGCAGCCCGCTCTGGTCGGCGCTGGCCGCTCCACGTCAGTTCGGCCCATACTGCCTTGTGGTCCGTATCAAGATCATCTTCGCATACTCCGAACTTTGCTCCAGATGCCAAGCCGGGCGACGCGCAGATGTAATCGAGGAGGTGCTTGCCTGTGCCCATGCCGCGCTGCTCATGCCGGGACCACCAGTAGGACCCTTCCACTGGGCACGAGAAGCCGCTCAGATTTCGCAGGCCCGTAGCGACGAGGACAGCCGCGAGTCTCTTGCCGTTCTCCGAACGTACCGGTGCTCCCTTATCATCGACCTCCCCGTGCTGACCGACGATGCCCTCCTCTTTTCGGCTGCATGCCGGCCCGAGCTTCGCGTTGGCATCCGCCATCGTGACCACAAAACCTTTGGCTCCAAAAAAAGCTATAGCTGCCTGCCAGGCCGCATACGCCTCTGACGACTCTTCTTCCTGCGTTTCCTGGGGAAAGTAGCCGTTGCCCACATAGATATCCTGAGCGCCGGTAACACCCGAGGCGATACGCAGCCACACTTACTGCCGGTGGTCGACGGGGGCTGACACCAGGTTGCAATACGGACCAAGGAAGTTAGCCACCGCGAATAGAACCCCACCCTTGCAGCGATTTTTCTCGCTGACCTCCGCAGGTTTTCCAAAAATCCGGAATCCATCCAGGCTGCATTTGGAAAGTTGCTTCTTGCCCATTCGGTGCTCCTGAGCCCCGATGACTAGCCAGCCCTCGTGCTTGTAGAATGATGCCCATTGCGCCGTGCCTACGTTGTCGTATCCCGTTTTACCCTGCCAGTTGTGACTCGCGACGAGTAGCTTGAAGCCGGTATCGAACTGCTTGGAGCGGTGCTTCTTGGCTCGTTTCCGGACCCGACGGCCGCGCTTGGCATCCGCCCTCGTGCTGCCCCCCTCTGCAGGTGCTTGCGCAGGTTGGTCCCCCACTGCACTGGCCGCCGAATGCAGGGGCACCACATGCACATCAGCACACGCAGACACACACATAGGTGCATCGGCAGCCAATTCCAAAGACACCACCTGCACATCATCGACACATTCTTCATGCAGAGGCAAGACGCGATATCCCGTCGCAGCTTCCTCCTTACGGACCGCCGCTTCCCCACGCAGATGGATGCGAATAAGCCTTCGGACACGTTCCCTGTCCCTGAACCTGCGCCCAAGGGCCACATTGACCCCTCTGCCGAAGAATTTGAGATGTTTGAATTGCTGCAACGCCGTCTGCCTGCTGTTATCGTCCTCGTAGACCAGCTCCAGGTGACGAGACATTCGCTGGCCTTGCCACTCCATTACCGGGACCACCAGGCCAAGACCGCTCATTTTGGAGGCGATCTCCTGTAGATTGGCGCGTTCTGAGAGCCCCCAGACAATCAGATTACGCCCGTCCTTGTCGTACCGATCTACCCGCCGGTACCGTCGAGGCGGCGGTGCCATCTGCCATATAGCGCCGCTCGCCTTATGTTGAAGCGCCGACCCGTGTGCCAGGTTTGGGGAGGAAGGATGAGGCGCAGCTAAGATAGCCTCTCCACGTGGTTCAGGAATTCCGTCATATACGCGAGCCCTCATCCTCCCATCCTGGGACATCGAGCCAGAGCCCGTCGAAGAGGCATTCCCACGGGGATTGTCCAGGTCTTCGGCGATTCTACCTTGTCCCATAAGGGCCACAGTGGTAGCTCCGTGCTTCGCGTATTTGTAATCCATTGAGAGTAGTAGACGGCCAATGTCGCTGGCCATCACCGCCGCGCCTCTTTACGCCGAGGAAAGCGCCCGCCCATGCAAATAGCATCGGCGGTATCTGCAACACACACTACACGCATTTCCGCCGGTGTCACTGGACGCTGCCGCGTCGCTTCGTGCCCTTCGGCGCCCGCCAGCACCCCCAGCGTCGCCAGAGCCTGCCTCACGCACTACACACACTCTCCATCGCATCGCCAACGCCTCTACTCTCATGCCTTATGGACTTTCAGCTGCTCCTAACAATACACATCATGAGGTACGGGTGTCCCCGAGTGGAGCCAGATCGGACGGCGTGCCGCTGAAACTCCTTCCCCCACGTGGGTATAGAAGGCGCGAACCTAGCGGTACCTATAGGGTCTTACAGACAAGTATAGTAATCCCAGCCGAAGCTGCTCAGTTAGAAATGCAACGGTGGAGGTTGTGAATGCATGGGGCAAGGCACGGCAACGCAGCAAGGCACTGGCAAGGCATTGGGACCGACTGAAGCCCCTCTCCAACGTACGCGTCATCATGTATTCCAGTTAGGCAACCCCGAAGAAGCAAAGATAGGGAGGAGACAAAACCCAGATAGGATGAAGATAGGATTAACATGAAGCCGAAATGGAGCCGAGTTGGAACAGGTCAACTCGGCCCCATCTCGGCTCAATGTGAATCCTATCTTCAACCCATCTCAGTACTGTTTCCTCCGAATGCTCACCTCAACAAGATCACCAAACCGGAACTGGAAGCCCCCAGGCATTTACTCGGCAGGAAATTCGGCGAAAATGGGCTAACCAGGAAACCAGACCCAAGCCAACAGCCAAGAAAAACGAGCCAACCAACAATCCAACAGACAACCCCACAACCTGCCTGGCCGAACCCCTACCGAGTAAATGCCCAGTTGAGAGTTGCGCATATCCCGGTGACCGCCCTCCCCAAGCGGTCACCTTCGTGGGGAGAGGCCCAACCACCTCCTCTTCCCATGGAGTGCCATCTTGTGCACCCCTCCAGAATAATAATAATAATAATAATAATACTATATCTGAGGCGTACTGATGCAGCTAATGGCATATCCTCAACGGACATAAGCCTCCAATACCCTTGTTCGAGGTCCTCCACTCCCCCGTGTCAGTCTCTCGCCTGATGATCGGGGCCACCGATGGAGCTCCTGAGGGCAAGACTGCACTAAGCCGAGGTTATTCCGCAGTCCCAGCAACCTCTTGCAAGACGTCACCGAATGTGCAAGTGCATACACCAAGCGCGGTTGCTAGAGCTGCCTCGAAACCCCACCCATAACAATCTGGTGTCTGCTGGGTCCTGGGCTATCAACCAGCATATGCGGAGTTTAAGATCTTTTACGCGCGCAACGACCCTCCTCCCCAGCATCTACCACCAAAGGGTTATGAGTTGGCGTCACAGTTTAACGCCTTGAGGCCATTGGGCTGGAACTCTGTTTAGCAAGTGTGACTAGGTTTTTTCATCGGGAATAATATTATTAATAATAATAATAATAATAATAATAATAATAATCATCATCATAATAATCATAGTGCTTCTCTGTCAATGGCTGATGCAAATCTGCACATGCGCCTCCATCGTCTCACCCGTGAGGGGAGTACGAAGAATTGACGATAGGCTCTAATGACACTCCCGCAAGGGCAGTTCCAACACTTCCAGACGGACCGGTATGTTCAATGAAAATACTGGTGGCACCGACGGGAATCGAACTGGCGACAGGGCCCATAATAATCATAATAATCATAATAATAATAATAATAATAATAATAATAATAATAATAATAATAATAATAATAATAATAATAATAATAATAACAATAATAACAATAATTACTTTAGGTCAGTTTGGTGGAGGCCATCGCGGTGGATCATCCTCAAACTCATGACAAGTCTGTATGTATGTCTACCTGCCTACCTACCCACCTACCCTGCCTACCTACCTACCCTGCCTGCCTACCTACCCACCTACCTGCCTACCTACCCACCTACCCTGCCTGCCTACCTACCCACCTACCTGCCTACCTACC
>WBZZ01001206.1:122500-125000 GCA_019918135.1 Paulinella micropora
GGCTAGCCGCATAATATACTATTTTTATTTCTCAGTTGTTCTCGTTGTTCTTGTTGTTGTTCTTGTTGTTGTTCTTGCAGTTGGCTGCAAATATCCTTCGAAATCTCCCTTGCGCTACCCCTCATTCTCCCACCCAGCACCCCTCACCGTTTCCCATCGACCGGTCTTTCATACATACATACATACACATACATACATTATTATTATTATTATTATTATTATTATTATTATTATTAGGGAGTACATAGGCCATCGGTCCTTTCCATGGGCTGATTGGTATAAAGCTCCTAGAGTAATGTTCTATGCCGTCACTTCCTTTATTCCACCGATTGGTGTGGAGACTTTCCTTATGGAATGGAGGACTGGATGCACATGGCCTTTTGGCTCAGCAATTGGCAGGAGATACACTATTATTATTATTATTATTATATTGTTGTTGTTGTTGTTGTTGTTATTATTATTATTATTATTATTATTATTATTAAAATTATTATTATTATTATTACTATTATTATGGACACCGTGATAGCCCAGTGGTCAAGTTCTACCATCTGGGCCCTGTCGCCAGTTCGATTCCCGTCGGTGCCACCAGTATTTTCATTGAACATACCGGTCCGTGGACCAGTATTTTCATTGAACATACCGGTCCGTCTGGAAGTGTTGGAACTGCCCTTGCGGGGGTGTCATTACAGCCTATCGTCAATTCTTCGTACTCCCCTCACGGGTGAGACGATGGAGGCGCATGTGCAGAAATGCATCAGCCATTGACAGAGAAGCACTATTACTATTATTATTATTATTATTATTATTATTATTATTATTATTATTATTATGATTATTATTATTATTATTATTATTATTATTATTATTATTATATAAGCTTACATACATACAGATACAACTCACGGCGACGCTCTCCAATAGATACTGTACAATACATACATACATACATACATACATACATACATGCATACATACATGCATGCATACATGCATGCATGCATACATACATGCATACATACATACACATCACACATAGGCTGTGCCTATGCCGGTGGTGAATTATAATACATACATACATACATACATACATACATACATACATGCATACATGCATACATACATACATACACACATACATACATGCACATCACACAAAGGCTGTGCCTGTGCCGGTGGTGAATTATAATACATACATACATACATACATACATACATACATACATGCATACATGCATACATGCATACATACATACACATCACACATAGGCTGTGCCTATGCCGGTGGTGAATTATAATACATACATACATACATACATACATACATACATACATGCATGCATACATGCATACATACATACATACATACATACATATATACATAAATACATACATATGCCACATACATACATACATGCATACATGCATACATGCATACATGCATACATACATACATACATACATACATACATACATACATAGATATATACATAAATACATACATATGCCAGTGGTGAAGTATAATACATACATACATACATACATATACACATACACATCACACATAGGCTGTGCCTATGCCAGTGGTGAATTACACTACAATACATACATACATACATACATACATACATACATACATACATATATACATACATATGCCAGTGGTGAAGTATAATACATACATACATACATACATACATACACATCACACATAGGCTTTGCCTATGCCAGTGGTGAATTACACTACAATACATACATATACATACATACATAGGCTGTGCCTATGCCGGTGGTGAATTATCATACATATATGCATACATACATACATGCATACATACATACATACGTACATACATACATACATACATACATGCACATCACACATAGGCTGTGCCTATGCCGGTGGTGAATTATAATACATACATACATACATACATACATATATACATACATATGCCAGTGGTGAAGTATAATACATACATACATACATACATACATATATACATCCACATCACACATAGGCTTTGCCTATGCCAGTGGTGAATTACTACAATACATACATATATGCATACATGCATACATACATACATACATACATACACATCACACAAAGGCTGTGCCTATGCCGGTGGTGAATTATAATACATACATACATACATGCATACATACATTCATACATTCATACATACATGCATGCATACATACATACATACATACATAGGCTGTTCCTATGCCCGTGGTGAATTACACTGCAATACATACATACATACATACATACATACATACATTCTTACATACATACATACATACATACATAGGCTGTTCCTATGCCGGTGGTGAATTACACTGCAATACATACATACATGCATAAATACATACATACATACATACATACATAGGCTGTTCCTATGCCGGTGGTGAATTACACTGCAATACATACATGCATACATACATACATACATACATACATACATACATACATACATACATACATACATAG
>WBZZ01001206.1:182500-210000 GCA_019918135.1 Paulinella micropora
ATTTTTTTATTAGTAAGAACGTATTGATGCGACGTGGGAGATTAGGGGACCGAGCAAAACTATGCTTCAGGGGCCCTGCTCCCTCCCTTGCAGTTCTATTTCTAAGCAAGAAAACGCGTGGCAGTGCAGACCCTGCCATGAAGTGATTCCGCACTAGTAAATTGGTAATAGTTACTAACCGCCTCAAAAAGACTAGAAAAATCTGGTACTAGGTGTGGAAAAGTGATCTCATAAAATCACTGTACACTAATTAATACAAACTTGAAAGAACAGACTTGAAAAGATAAAATTTCATAATTATTAATAATAATAAGAACGTAAACCGATGACATCCTGTCCTCGTCGTAATCGGAAAAAAAATGACTGAGGTCGGTTAGAACACATTCTCGAGAACACATAAGATAGTGTCGGCGTGAATCACTACTCAGCAGTATTTCCGAAAGTGGCATCTGTAAAAATAGCCGTTACTCTCCCCCCTTCATAATACGAAAAGACGAAAACTCGCATAAATCTCACATAAAAATCACATAATACACCTCAGTGAGCCTGATAGATATTGATTTTGAGATCAAATGATTGACAGCCGTGGGTGTTTTGGTGTTTTGAAGTTGTGTATTCAATTGATTGCCGGTTGGTAATTTCCTCGCAGGAGGCTAGTCAAGACTCACAGCTCACCCCTTTGCTTTAATTAAGGCTGGTTACGTTAGGAGAAAACCCTCGCGACGTCTGCAAAGTGCGACCGGAACTCGGAGCGTCCCCCTCCTACCTGCCAACTGCTTCCCACGTAAAAGAATTTAACAATACTGAACAATTCCCGCCAGTCCAACTGACGACGTCACACAAAAGATGTACCTCCAGAAAATAACTCACGAAACGGCCTGATATGGGCAATAATGGTAGTGGTAAAAAGATAGTGCCACCAGTACCAGAAAAGATACTCTAAATGACTATATTAATAACTAATAATACTACTAACCGTAACGAATAAGGCTAACGTATAAAATAGCAATATGGACATAGCTGAGGAGGAAGGGTCTAATTAATTGTCCAATGCTCCCCCTTAATTAGACTCCCTTACGAGTCAGTGTCCAACCGTGCTACTAACAACTAGATTGGAAAAATGAGCAAAGTGCAAAGTGAGCTACCCTACGTCTCCAGTGGAGTTCGGCTATTATAGCTGCACTATATCAACTAAAGCGCTACAGGCACAACAGTGCACAAAATAAGACTAAGCGAAAGCAGAGGTGCTAGCCTACGTCTCCACAGCTTGTGGAGTTCGGCAATCTAGTCACCTAATTGTTAATATCTATCCCCGGACCCCGGGAACCTGACAAGAGTCCTACCCAAAGTCCACGTTGTAGAAAGTTCTGCTGTCGGGGGGTTGTCCCTCTAAGAGGGAGCGGTTCCCCGAGTCTTTAATCCTGGGTCACGTGCCGCACCCGACGGTCGTAAGGCTCACCCCGCATAGCCTTAGTGTTTATGTCGGCCAGATTGTCAGTTGAGCCCACCTTCTCGTTGACAACGAGCCCGGCGTCCACCTTCTGGTTGATGATGGCGCATCGCAGGTCCACATGTCCCAGCTTCCTAGCAAACATATTGCTGTCGGCGAGATCCAACGCTCCCTGGTTGTCGCCGTACAGGATGGGGGGCTACCCCCACCCGTACGGCCCCATGGCGTCCGCGACCCGGCCATCTGCGATTCCCTGCACAAAGTTCACAATCTTGTCTTGTCCATGATAAGACTCCACCATTGCATAAACCTCCGCCTCACATGAGGAGGCTTCAGGTGCCGCTGGCACCAGGCGCGCCGACCGTCGCCGCTTCTGGGTCACCGCTGCCGGGCACCAGCTCGTCGCTCAGCGCTCGCGCCTTCTCTTCCACACGCGCACGCAGGGCCGCGTCCTTCGGCAGGACCACCGACACGTTCCGTTTCATGCAGAAGGGGAGCACTGAGCCACCCATAAAGAAGTGAAAGCCCGCCAACGGGGCGCGACGATCTTCCGGCGTACCCTTCCAACTTGAGTCGGCCCACGACATCAAGCGGGTGCCTCGCTCTAGTAAAGCGAATTCCTTTTGAACGCGTACCGTTCAGGTACCGCACAACCTGCTCGGCTTGCTGATAATTGAACAACTCGGGCTTGGAGGCATGGGTCGCTACCTCCCCGAGCGGGCCCAACACCTCATGCCGAGTGATACGTGTCCAAAAGAGGACACCTACGATGTGCTGCGGCGAGAACTGCTCTAACACGGACTGCTTTCCGGCCCGCACCCCCGGCATCAACCACGGCGAATCGGCTGTAGCTAAATCGGTGCACTGGAGCTTCTCAGCTGCCACTTTCATGAAATCTTCCTGGGAGATCTTGATCGTACGGCCTAACCGACAGTCTTCCTTATCTTCGATGTTCAAGCCTACCACCCCGGTCGGAGCCTCTTGCTTAAAGACCCTTAAGGCCTTCTTACCGGCAGCTAAGAACTCCGTTTCGACATCCTTACCAATGAACGCTCCCATCATGTCGTTGACGTGCACGAACACAAAGTCCGGTTTGTCTTTACCGGGTAGCCAACGCCAAAAGAAGCAAGGAAAAGCGACATGAGCCTTAAAGCCCAAACCTTCCAAGAACGGGACTAGCTTGTACCGCCACCATTTGCGGCCCGCGCCCGGTCTGCCTTAGAGGGCTTTAAGCATTTCCCACACATACCCCGGCTCTTCTAAACCAAACGGTGGTACGATGTAACTGGGGCGATACCCCTGCTCAGCTGTAGACGCCTCTGTGTATGCGGTGCCAACGTCCCACTTTGACAGGACTAAGCCAAAGAGCACCGTTAGGGCGAAAAGCATCAAAATGGTAAGGGCACAGGGGGTTGGGAAGTCCCGTTTCCCAAAATGCCATCCCTGTATCATGGAAAACCCTTGGCCGTCCATCGGCTTTTGAACTTTAGGATCTCTCCCTCTGCCTCTTTGGTGGCATCAACGAACCGCCCTTCACAAATGTCTTTCTTGTCTACTAAGTCGGCTCGGACTCTCCGGAAGCAACCTTTCTCCCAGAGCGTAGCCATCTCCTCGACTCGGGCGTCGTCCCAGTACCCTAGCTCATCAGCTTGCTTCTCACTCACCGGCCTAGTGAACGTGGCTGCATGTGCGGTCTCCGGACCATCGGCAAGGTACTTGACGATCTCCGAGTCCAACATACGGTCTGGGGAGTCGTCATCCTCAAACTTTACCCAGTGGGCTGGTCCGTTCTTCTTCTGCTTCTTAACCCATATGGGTTCACTCACGTCTTGCACCTGACCTCGTCGGACCTTGTCGTGAAAACCCACCCCATAGGCCTTCTTGGCCCAAGCCCAGCCCCACTGAGTGGCTGGGGTCTTCACCCACCTTCCCTTCAACTCCCCTATTGTTTCCGGGTCGGGATCGGGGGCCTCTTTCTCTGCTTGGCTTCCTGCTCAGAGGTCGCTTCCTCCACTTCCCGTCGGAATCGGAGCTGTCAAGCTCCCCCTGATCCGGGGCCTTCTTACCTTCACCGGGATTGGTCACCCCCACTCCGAGCTTTGGGACAAACAGCTGCTCAAGGGCGGCGACTTCCACTAACGGGTCTCCCGTGAACGGCTCCAAGCTCAGGCCCTTCTTCTCCGAGAGGGGTTGCAACAAAGGCCAGGCCAGCTGTGGTTGTCGTCAAAGTTCTTGACGTTTCGCCATGGGAACACCCTACCTTCACACAAGATCAGGTGTGCGGAGTACTCCAAACTCAGCCCTAACCAGGCGGCCATGTGCGTCCGGCTCTCGTCATGTCCTAACTTGCCCTCGATGACCATGTGGCATAGACACCCAAAAGGATGAAGGTAAGCTATCCAATTCACCTTCCTTTCACGGGGCATAAGCTCAAACATCCGGACCTCACCACCGGATCGCTTCGGTGAAAGGTTGTGCAAGAGGATAGCGTGCTGCCACACATATCCCAAGAGTTAATATGGCAGTTGAGCCTTAACCAGGTTATGGCGCGCTTTGCGCCAAAGTCACGTTGGGACACTTCGGCATAGGCGTTCTTGTTGTGTTCGTTGAGGGTGTTGATCCTCTTCCTCACTCTCTTGTCCCGGACTAGCTCCTTGAAGTCAGCTGAGATATGCTCACCGTCTACCCGGACTTCCTTCACCTTCTTGCCGCTTTGCATCTCAAGGAAGTTTATGCATTCCCGCATGAAACGCACTTGTGGTGCCGCGGTGCCATCCTTTAGAAGGAGGCCAAATGCATACCCGGTGTTAGCCTCGGTTCCCACCATGCCGTACCAAAACCCACCATAGAGGGGTTTGCGTAGGCACCCGGACTTGTCGAACGCCACGGCTTCGAACTTCCCTACCTGTGTCAACTGGTTACTTGCCGGGTGGTTCACTTTTCCCCCTTTGGCGGCTGGGCACTCCTTACACTCTTTTACCGCTTGCTCATGGGTTGTGTCACCCACTATCTTGATCCCGTACGCTTCACTGATGAGGCGCTGCATGCCGCTTCCGGGCCCTCCGAACTTCTGATGAAGTTGTTCACTAGTCAACTCCGTGATCTTAGCCATCTCCTTTCCAAAGAAAGCTTTAGCCTCAATCTTATCCGCAGCCAACTCTTGGTCGGTGGACGTCACGAAACGCCACACTTTGTCCTTGGCGTCTAGGTAAAGGACCCCGGCCTTAAGCTCTGGGGAAATGTCCGGTAGCCGGGCCTTAGTGATGTATCCCTCTCCCTTCTTGTTGAGAACTACACTGTAACCTTCCTTGGCTAACTGAGGCCCGGAGACTTAGGTTTCATCTATGTTGGGGCTAACCCACACACTACCTAGATGTAACCTGTTCTTTTCCCCCTTTCCGTTGACGGTCGTCATATCTAATGAGCCCTTCTTAGTCACGGTGGTCTCCCCGTTGACCGTATCTACCCGTTTCATCCCTCGCTGAATGTTGAACAAGTGTTGTTCAGCTCCGGCCGGCACAAAGTGCAACGTAGCTCCCGAATCGAACATTGGGTCTTTGTCCGCACTCCGTCCTAGGAGGGCTTGTTCTGCTAGCCGGATCCCCTTAGCCATCCATCCGCATTCGGTCATGAAACGAACTAGGTCGTCAACCGGGTCAGCTTCTCCCTCGGCTTCCGGCAAACTTGCGTATTCCTTCTCTAGTACGCTCTCACCGCCACCACCCTTTCCCGGACTCTGAACGGCTTAGTACGAGGTTGAAACCCGACGGCACTATTTGCTGCTGCTCCTTCTACGGCCCAATGTCTCGGCCATCTAGGCTTGTTCATGGGATACTACTCCCCTGCGCCCAGTCGTACAACAGCCTAGTCCATTCTTCCCACCTGTTCCGTAAGTCAGCTTCATCTTTATCTTCCTCACCGCTCAACGCCGGACGATGCAACCGGCGCATCTCCTCTTGCTGCTCTGCCACGGCTCGGAGTCGACTCTCTCGCTCTCCGGTACCTAGTCGGGTAGGACTATCAGGCTCAGCTAAGGTTGAGGGGGCCGTAGACGGACTGGTACTAGTAGTAGGGGGTAACAGGGAAGTCACCTTTCGGTCTGCAGGGGGTACCGTCTTAGCATGGGACGCAAACCAGGGCATCCCACTCACGGAGGCTCGGACCGTCTCAAGGAAGCCAAACGCACGAGCGCCCACTGACCTACGCTTATTGCTTGGGCTGATGGAGGGCGTAGTCACCGGATTGCTATCGGTCCCGGCGGTAGCATCCCCACTACCTGGGTCTGCATCAGCACTAGGGTCGGGGCCTATGGGGGACGGCTCCCTTACCGGAGCTCTACCCACGTCTCCATCTCTAGCCGGGGACTCTTCACCTACACCATATTTGATATCCTGCAATTGCACTCTTTCTTCCTCAAATTTGTTGAAGAGAGGCTTCGCAAGGCCGGGAATTTCGATCAGGAGGTTGCTTTGACCTTGTCCTGGTCTATTCCTTTTCTCGTAAGGAATGTAGATGTGTGTTTTATAATAGGTTGGGTAGTTAAGGAAGAAGGACTCTTCATCATCATATGTAGCCAACTGTTCCCTTGTATTTGGGACATTCTGGCCAACATCCTCCATCTCCTCTCTCTCTGCCTCTGTCAGTGGAGAGCCTCCAGTCTGACCTGCACTCGCTTCTTGTGCATCACCCCCCCCCCCCCCCCCTGTCGGCTCTACATCGGCTGTATACGTATACTCCTCTCTCTCCTCTCCATCTCTATCCCCCCTCTCTTCTGAGTACTGAGTCTCCTGCTCCTGCTCCTCTCCTCCCTCACTAGGACCATAATCAGTTGGTGTCACACCAGCCTGCTCATTCTCGTCTTCCATCTTATGTTATGAGAGTCTCGTCTGCTTTTTTTTTTTTCTGTTATTCTTATCACTCTATGCAACCTTCTTCTCCTTCTTCCTTTTCTCTGTTGAAATAGTTATGGGGCGTCAGGCATTACACAGAGATAACGATAGTTTGGTCAAAAGCTGTTTTGTAGAAGTCAGTCTGTCGTCGGATAGTGCTTCGATACTTGTCTTGCTCTTGTGTGAGAGATGTGCAACCTCCTCTGGTTTCTGCGGAGAAAATGCAAGGAAAATGGTTCAGAACAGAGAGTGGGAGTGATTTGCTCGTTTCTCCTCTGTCTGTGTGTTTGTTTGATGTTTGTTTCGCACTTGTCCTACTTGGCTTTATGCAAGCAGCAAGAGGGAGTGGAGTAGGTGTGGTCTGGTGTCTTGTAGAAGAGCACACAGAAGCCAAATGTGCACAAGGGCTAAAGGTTATGCCAGCTTGTGACAAATCGATTGCTTGTTTGTAAGTTTTTTGTTTGAGGATGAGTCGGAGTGTTTGTTTTCGTCTGATGTCTGTGCGACAGATCAGCGAAAAATAAATTTGTGCTTATCTGATGTCTGTACGACAGATCAGAAAAGAAATCAGCCTTTAGCTATGGACTCCAAATGTACTATCCCCAACGATAGCTCAATGGAAGAGTAAGTCGGTAATATAACCAACACAGTCCTCAAAAAGAGAATGATGTCTCGTTATATTAGCTCAGTGACGCAAAGACAAAAAGCCGCCAAAAGACCAGGATCAAATTGGCATTTCAGACGTGTCCGGCCAGACGAAATCTATAAATAAGTTTTTACCTGATAATTCGGGGGGTGATGTCCACAGCACTACCCACGCTCTGCTTTGCTGGTGTGCAGCGCAAGGGCAAGGTGGGGGACAGGACAGAGAGCAAGACACCGAAGTGTACAGGGGCAACTTTCCAAATGCAGCCTGGATGGATTCCGGATTTTTGGAAAACTTGCGGAGGTCAGCGAGAAAAATCGCTGCAAGGGTGGGGTTCTATTCGCGGTGGCTAACTTCCTTGGTCCGTATTGCAACCTGGTGTCAGCCCCCGTCGACCACCGGCAGCAAGTGTGGCTGCGTATCGCCTCGGGTGTTACCGGCGCTCAGGATATCTATGTGGGCAACGGCTACTTTCCCCAGGAAACGCAGGAAGAAGAGTCGTCAGAGGCGTATGTGGCCTGGCAGGCAGCTATAGCTTTTTTTGGAGCCAAAGGTCTTGTGGTCACGGTGGCGGATGCCAACGCGAAGCTCGGGCCGGCATGCAGCCGAAAAGAGGAGGGCATCGTCGGTCAGCACGGGGAGGTCGATGATAAGGGAGCACCGGTACGTTCGGAGAACGGCAAGAGACTCGCGGCTGTCCTCGTCGCTACGGGCCTGCGAAATCTGAGCGGCTTCTCGTGCCCAGTGGAAGGGTCCTACTGGTGGTCCCGGCGTGAGCAGCGCGGCATGGGCACAGGCAAGCACCTCCTCGATTACATCTGCGCGTCGCCTGGCTTGGCATCTGGAGCAAAGTTCGGAGTATGCGAAGATGATCTTGATACGGACCACAAGGCAGTATGGGCCGAACTGACGTGGAGCGGCCAGCGCCGGCCAAAGCGGGCTGCGAAACCTTACAAGTCCTTTCGTGTTGATAAGCTTATTGGTGCTGGTGTCTCGGGTAATGATCACGCTGCGAAGCAAGCGCTGGATTATCTACGCGACAAGTTCGATGACGTATTCCAGCATTGCCTACAGAAGCTTGGAGTGCATCAGCTGCCTGAGCTTGACCTATCGGGTGGTGCCGACAGCCAACGGGTGGTAGATGACGTCACCGAGCGAGTGGCGCAGTCCTTCCGAATGGCGGCGCACCGGGTCCTTGGCTCCAGATGTATACGACCCCGTTTCACCAACAATTGGTTCGACGGGGAGCTAAAGGAGCTCATTCAACAGCGCCGGGAGGCCTACGCAGCATACAGGAGGGATGAATCGAATGCGGAAGCCCGTCTGAATTGGCTACGGCTCCGCAAGCAAATTCGGAAGGCAACTCGGGCCAAGAAGTCCGCCTCCTTCAAGCAAGTGCAGGAAGAAGCGGTCAAATGTCAACGCGAGCAATCCTCAAAGCGCTTTTGGCTACTCGCGAAGCGGCTTGGCGGGGCACGCAGAACGAAGGTCTCCGCGCCGGTGCAAAGGGAGGATGGCTCACTGGCGTGTACGCTGCCGGAAAAGGTCGCTCGGTGGGAGGAATTTCGGAAAAATTCGGTGAAGCCACGGGAAAATCCGGCAAGTGCGGCTGTTGTGGTGGAGTGCTGTGCAGAAGCAGGCTCGCTGGAGTGGGAGGAAGCCGAAGCTAAGCGGCAGTTCCACTGGAACGATCGCTTCAGAGATGAGGTGGCCCGGGCTATGAAGGAGCACGAAGTAGGTGAAGACACTTGCGAAGAGCTGGACAAGCCGTTCACGCAAGAGGAGGTCCTTGCAAGGCAACGTGCCCTGAATAACCACAAAGCTTGTGGCGAGGACAAAGTGAAGAACGAGATGCTCAAGTATGGCGGCGCCTACATCAATGGCTACTTAACGCAGTACTTCAACTGGATTCGAGAAGCCGAGAGGACTCCAAAAGCTTGGGGCAAGGGAGTCATCGTCAATATCCCCAAGGGTGGGGATCCTACGGATCCTGACAACTGGAGGGATATCTCGATTATTAGTTGCCTTGGTAAGCTGTATCTGTCCTTATTAGCTACTCGTCTAACGCTCTTCGTGGATGGCCCGGATAAGCTACGTCCAGAGCAGGGAGGCTTCCGCCCGGGGCGTCGCAGGTCTTTACCCTTTGGCAGAGGTTGAAGGGGCGTCAGCAGCAGAAGCGGGAGTCGTATGTCCTGTTCGTCGATCTACGCAAGGCTTTCCCGTCTGTTTGGAGAGATGGCCTATTTGAGAGGCTCTGGAAGCTGGGTGTAAGGGGCAAGTTCTGGCGCACGCTACGCAGGTGCTACGAGCAGACTTCGTCGCAAGTGCTAGTTGATGGAGCACTCACCCCCGAAGTACTGGAGGGTGTAGGCGTCCAACAGGGGTCCCCTCTCTCTCCCACACTCTTCAACGTCTTTATGGATGAGCTGTGTGATCGGCTGGCGAGTGCCCTCAAGATCACGGATGTGAAGCGGCTGAACGACATCAAGGCACTTCTATACGCGGACGACGTGGCCCTCATCGCTCACAGTCGCACCGAGCTCCAGAAGATGGTCAATGTTGTGGCCAAGTTCGCGGAAGATTACCGGCTGGAAGTCAACTTGAAGCCCGGCAAGACGGAAATCATGCCCATTTATACGTCGAGCAAGGCGAAACGACCAAGTATTAGGGAGCGAGGTGAGCCCGTGGTGTGGTTTCGCGGCCAGAAGCTTTGTGTCACCAGTCAGTACAAGTACCTGGGAGTGGTTATCACCGACGACCTGAAGTGGAAGGAGCAGGCCCTGCGGGCTACGCGTGTCACTGAAGTTGCCACCGCAGGTTGGTACTCTTTGTGGTGTGCAGATGAGATACAAGCTAGGTATCGTCTCCTGTGCTGGAATCAACTTGTGGGGGCCAAGCTGAAGTACGCCTTCGATGTCTGGCGTGCCCCCGTATCGCAGCTCACCAAGCTGGAGGCAGCAATGCTGCGCCCCATGAGGATGATTCTCGGCATCAGCCCTAAGACAAGCAAGTGGATTACACTCTTTCTGGCGCGCTCTTTGAGTGCGGAGCGCTTGCGGCGGGCGGCGCAACTGAAGTTCTATGGACGGCTGCGTGTTCTACCGGAGGAGCGATTTCCTGTCATCGCATCTCAAGTCAAATCCGACTGGACTGCGGAGGCCGAAGGCGCTATCAGGGACGCAATGGATCTACAACAAGGGCTTCAGGAGCTCCTAAATAGCTCAGAGAAGGACCTCGAGGGTTGGAGTTCGACTGTGGACAAGTGGGCCCTTCAGCAGGACGTCAAGATGGTGCAGCAACTGATGTGGGACAAGCGAGAGGCAGGCAGCGATCTTACTGATGGCCTGCGAGTCATCCTAAGACAAGTCTTTGGAACTAAGGAGTTCCCAAGATGGGTAGCCCTTGATGATGCGCATTATAATCTGCTTCGGAGAAGGTTGCTCAGCTGCAACAACCGCCTTCGGTTGTACCGCAGCAAGTTGGTCAGTGGCATGTCCCCTCGCTGCTTCTGTTGTCATGATGATGTCAATGAGTCCCTTGCGCACTTCTTATGGTTTGTCCCATGCATGAGGGGAGACGTAAGCAGCTGTTGCTGAGTATGCAGAGGCTCGGTGGCATGGCTGTGGGGGGTGCTGAGGGGGATGGAGGGAGTGAGGAGGGTGGTGAGGTCGTAGGCGGTGAGGTTGTGGTGGAGGATGTGTTGCTTGGGCGGGAGCGGGAGGGCTCTGTGCGGCAGGGTTGGGATGATATGTCGCCTGTGGATCAATCACGATTGTTTTGTAAGCTTTTTCAGGGGAAGTCGCGCTTCCGCAGTAACTTTAGGCTTGCTGCGTTGTTAGGGGTTACAGCGTTGCGTCCCCCTCCAAAGTTGGATGTGTTGTTTGGATCATATGTGTCTGAGTGTTGGTCTGCTAGGGAGGGTAAAAGGGAGGAGCTTGGGGTGGAGGATGGGGGCGAGGAGGTGATTGACCTCACTGAGGTTCCATCAGCTTCTGTCCCACCCTCTCCCCCAAGTGACGTTGATGTTGCGCGGCGCGGTCGTCCGCGCAGTGTGGACGTCCTGGCTAGAGAGAGGGGTTCGGGAGCGCAGCGTAGTGTCTCCGAGTTCTTCTCTTCAGCTAACACCCTCGCATCTAGCTCTTCATGCACTTCACAGCCCCCATCTGCCCCTGCTGTTTCTGTTGCTGCTATGTCTGTTTGGTGTTCTGACAATGCGTTGGGATCGGCTGACCCCGGTGACCCAATGGAGGCACATGTCCAGGATCTGGATCTGATGCTATAGTCTGAGGAAGCCTATTATTATTATTATTATTATTATTATTATTATTATTATTATTATTATTATTATTATTATTATTATTATTATTATTATTATTATTATTGACACCGTGATAGCCCAGTGGTCAAGTTCTACCATCTGGGCCCTGTCGCCAGTTCGATTCCCGTCGGTGCCACCAGTATTTTCATTGAACATACCGGTCCGTCTGGATCAGTATTTTCATTGAACATACCGGTCCGTCTGGATCAGTATTTTCATTGAACATACCGGTCCGTCTGGAAGTGTTGGAACTGCCCTTGCGGGGGTGTCATTACAGCCTATCGTCAATTCTTCGTACTCCCCTCACGGGTGAGACGATGGAGGCGCATGTGCAGAAATGCATCAGCCATTGACAGAGAAGCACTATTATTATTATTATTATTATTATTATTATTATTATTATTATTATTATTATTATTATTATTATTATTCAGATATAGTAAATCTGCCTTGGAGTGTTGACTGTGACATATTTGAGGGAAATCCCGATGAAAAAACCTAGTCACACTTGCTAAACAGAGTTCCAGCCCAATTGCCTCAAGGCGTTAAACTGTGACGCCAACTCATAACCCTTTGGTGGTAGATGCTGGGGAGGAGGGTCGTTGCGCGCGTAAAAGATCTTAAACTCCGCATATGCTGGTTGATAGCCCAGGACCCAGCAGACACCAGATTGTTATGGGTGGGGTTTCGAGGCAGCTCTAGCAACCGCGCTTGGTGTATGCACTTGCACATTCGGTGACGTCTTGCAAGAGGTTGCTGGGACTGCGGAATAACCTCGGCTTAGTGCAGTCTTGCCCTCAGGAGCTCCATCGGTGGCCCCGATCATCAGGCGAGAGACTGACACGGGGGGGTGGAGGACCTCGAACAAGGGTATTGGAGGCTTATGTCCGTTGAGGATATGCCATTAGCTGCATCAGTACGCCTCAGATATAGTATTATTATTATTATTATTATTATTATTATTATTATTATTATTATTATTATTATTACTATTATTATTACTATTATTATTATTATTATTATTATTATTATTATTATTATTATTATTATTATTATTATTATTATTATTATTATTATTATTAGTATGCATACATGCATACATGCATACATGCATACGTGCATACGTTCATACATGCATACATGCATACGTGCATAGTAATACGTGCATACGTGCATACGTGCATACATGCATACGTGCATACATGCATACATGCATACATGCATACATGCATGCATGCAAACATGCATACATGCATACATGCATACATGCATACATGCATACATGCGTACATGCATACATGCATACATGCATAGTAATACATGCATACATGCATACATGCATACATGCATACACGCATACATGCATACATGCATACATGCATACATGTACATGCATACATGCATACATGCATACATGCATTATTATTATTATTATTATTATTGTTATTATTATTATTATTATTATTATCATTGACACCGTGATAGCCCAGTGGTCAAGTTCTACCATCTGGGCCCTGTCGCCAGTTCGATTCCCGTCGGACTGGTCCATGTGCACTGTGCGCATCACCTTTGCGCATCAAATGAATATGTCAACAATTCGTTCTATACATTGTGCACACTGACATGCCTCTGCTTGTGTGCGTGTCACTTACCACAGGGCGGAGAGTCAGATGGTTGGATATTGCTCCAATGTCAACATCGACTACGTGGACGCACAACATCACTGTTGGAACTCCTATCATATTCTTTGCGGTGCACCAGACAGTTTATCATCTCCGATCAAACTGGCCGGATAAATGTTGGCGGATTTATCAACCTTACTCCATATGCTAATCTGAACTTGGTTTCAACTAGAATTTCGGCGACAGAATTTGTCCGCACCACTTGTGGGGTGTGAGGATACCCGAAGTTTTTCTGTCGTGTACTGATGAAGTGATACTCACCCTTTGACAAAAGCGTGAAGGCCTTTACTGCTTTTGCCAGTCATCAAGAGAACGGGAGTTACTAATATGTACAGCTGCCTCATACTTTGCCTACTTATGACCTGGCTAGTTGGTAAGCTAGTCTGGCCCGGTTGGTCTTGGACTGGTGGCGGCTGCTGCTTGCAAGAGGCAATATCAATCCAGCTTTGAAGAGCTACCAAAATGCTGAACACCTCATCAGACTTTTCGTTACTATCCAGCATCAAAGTCGTCAGTTTACAGCGTCAAAGTCTTTTAAGGCGACACATGTAGTTAGCTGCCCATCAAAAGTCTAATAAATGACAGTTTAGTTTTCACTTGATTTCTATGTACTAATTTAAGTGATTACTTTGAATTCTACATAAAAGAAAATAATGTAGGTATGTTCGTTCCTGCGTAGTAAGCACTCTTGCATCTAACCAGTAACTTTTTACCTAGCCCCTCCGGCCCGCATTTTTTGAGCGTGAAGTTTCACGATTGCCTCGCGGGGCTGGCGTAGGGTACCTCTTTGCAGTTTATAACAAATAATTTTATACAAAAACTATGATTTTATTACATTTAATTTTACACACACTATAACTTTTATAAAAGAATACTTGCCATTAGTACTGATAAATTTAAACTGAAGCATATGTAGTTAGCTGCCCATCAAACTTTCAGTCTAATAAATGACCGCGAAGTTTTCACTTAATTTCAATGTATGATTTAATTTATTTAAGTGATTACTTTGAATATTACATAAAAAAATAAATTTAGGTATGATGGTTCCTGCGTAGTAAGCGTTCTTGCATCTAACCAGTAACTTTTTACCTAGTCCCTCCGGCCTGAATTTTTTTTTGGTAAAAGGGGGGTTGTCAGCGTGCTTAACGCAAATCCCTTTTTTCGAATCGCCTTGGGGTTCAGAGGAGGACCTGCTCCGTTTTTCGGTCTGTTTGTTGTCCACCTTGCTTTTTTTTCACTGTTTTTTTGTGCATAGGGGCACCTGACGTTCAATTCTTACAATGATGCGAAATTTGCGCTCGGCAACACCAGTAGAAACCAAAGTTGGA
Source organism: Paulinella micropora (assembly GCA_019918135.1). Lineage (NCBI taxonomy): Eukaryota > Cercozoa > Imbricatea > Euglyphida > Paulinellidae > Paulinella > Paulinella micropora. The sequence continues at coordinate 196,814 of WBZZ01001206.1, forward strand.
ACGAAAGACTGTGGATTGTTCGATGTGACCCAACGTGTCGGGGATTGATCCTTCCTGGGGACCGTTTGTCTAGACCTAGTACTATTCCCAAGGCCCTGTACATACCTTCAGACTACAGAGACAGTAGTAGCAAAAAAAGAAAGCATGCAGCCGACCCTTTCGCGGCTAGCAATGGCTCAGAGTCAGCTACAACTTCAAAAAAATAAGCTCTTCAGAGTATATAAAAATATATATATATAAATTTAACTACTTTAGCCTCCTTGCCGAGTGGAAGTGTTAAGCAGTGTTATAGATTAGTATTTGACGTCATTTTTGCAAAGTTAAAGGGTTGGGCGCCTTCCGACAAGGGTAGTTGGACTATCAAACAGCATGTTCCTGTTCCTTTTAACGTGTCCTCTTTCACTCGTGCTTTCACACCCCCACCTGCTCTTGCAGATAGCATAGAGATAACTCACAACACACCCCACCGCTTTGGCATCCATATCCTGGATGCATCTGCTTTCGGTAACTTGTTACTGAAAGCAGATGCATCTATTGCATTTAGATGACATAAACACAATAAAGCACAACAGTTTAGGTTTGGAGAGGGGAGGAGAAAGCTGACACAAAAGCGAGATAAAAACATGGGAGAGACAGCACCCAGGACAGACAGCACCCACAGACACCATCACAAAACATTGAGTCAAACTTGTTCTGACACAACACAAAGACATATGCATAGACAGACCGATAGAAACAGCAGAAGACATCGCACAAGACCAACCAGAGGGGGCACAACACACACACACTACATTATGAGCGTAGAGGCAGATGTGGGGTGGAGGGTAGCAAAGTATGTGGGAGAGCATAGCAAACTAGGGAAACAGGCAGACAAAGTCATGGTAGTTTGGGAGGGGGCAGTAGGGAGAGAGCTCACACCAGATTCCACATTCATGCCTGCCCGCCTTGTGAATGATCATGAAGATGAGCCTGACAAGGCTCCCAAGTGTGCATGGAAACATGCCTTGGGAGTCCGATGACGAAGAAGAGAAGGAAGCTTTCTCTCTTCATCGTCATCGGATCCTCCTCCCTTTTTCTATGCATATTACACATGCAAAGAAAAAGGCGGGAGGCTGGTCAAGGCGAGAGGTGAGAACTTTACCACAGACAGTGAGAGAGTTTGTGAGTGCGTATGAGAGAGAGAGCAAGGGGAGCAAATTCACACACACAACATGCATACTAAGCATAACTGCATCGAAAATGTGGTATCAGGGGGAAGAGGCAGCAGAAGAACAAGACTCAAGCGATGACGACGAGCCACTTGTGGCTCCTCGTCTTCGTGCTGAATCTTCTTCTTCTTCTTCTTCTTCTTCTTCTTCTTCTTCTTCTTCTTCTTCTTCTTCTTCTTCTTCTTCTTCACACCATCCTTACCTGCTGCAAGCGCAACAGGGGGCTCAGGACGCGACATCAGCCAGACTCTTAGCGCAAAAATCTTCTTCTTCTTCTTCTTCTTCTTCTTCTTCTTCTTCTTCTTCTTCTTCTTCTTCTTCTTCTTCTTCTTCTTCTTCTTCTTCTTCTTCTTCTTCTGCTGCTGCTGCTGCACAGCCTGCCTCACCACATCCCCCTCCTTCCCCTGCCAGCCTCTGCTCCACCCAAGTCCCCATTCCCCCCCGCCTGCAAGCCCACACTCACCCGTCCCCCCACCGAACCCAACTCACCCCAACCACTTAATCATAATAAGGAGTGGTTGTCTCCTCTTGCAGTGACACGCTCACCGAGCCCTGTAACACCCCCTGCTCCTTCCAGTCCTACTGATAACCATTCAGACGTCGACTCAGACTAGGAATAATAAGAAAAAAAATAGTATTAATATTAATTAAAAAAAAATCATAGTATTAATATTAATAACTAATACTGCACGGCCGGACGATATAATACATAGTATTAATATTAATAAATAATACTGATAATCATTCAGACGTCGACTCAGACTAGGAATAGTAAGAAGAAAAAAAATAGTATTAATATTAATTTAAAAAAAATCATAGTATTAATATTAATAACTAATACTGCACGGCCGGACGATATTCATAGCTAACATGAATGATGATATTATATAATGTATTAATGTAATTCAGAAAGAGAGCACAGAATTTAATGATTTAACTCCTCTAGGATTGCTTCCGCTGCACTACAAAGTCCCACGTCTCGCCTGGCTCCCGGCGGTCGTTAGTGCAAGTTTTCTCCATGTGGCGCAACATGCGGCCTTGTTGAACGAAAGTCTGACCGCACCAAGAGCACACAAACTTCTTGTCTCGCACCACCAATCCCTTCTCTACCAGCAGGCGGGCGGCGCACTGCTTAGTCATCATCTCCAACAAAAACTGAGTGCGTCGGCTATTAGAGCGGAAAAAGTTTTGGCCGTTATGATTATTTCTCTGTTCTAAAGACTGACACGAGGCCCAATAAATGGACCTATGCCTACAGAGACACTCAGACGTATGACAGCAACACCAATGTATGTATGGAGTAATAAAATTGTTCAAATAAGTCGGCACCCGCATAACATCCTGCCACTTCACGTCACGGAGCCCACCTCCGATGTTAATGTCACGCACAGGCTGTTTCGTTTTCGAGTCTCGTACGATTGCTTCGGGATGATGCGTTTTGATGTTCTTACCTCTAACGTACCATTCCCCCGTCTCTACCTTGTGGTGCAGGGGCTGCGCACTTGTTTCTGTTAAAAGGCGGAAAGTCAAGACTGTATACTCTTGCCATTCCCACGCCTGCTGGTCCGAAAAGCAAGTGTCTGGGTTGTTTAGAATAAGCCACTGGCAATGCCAGGCGTTCCAGAAAGCTTTAATTCTATCCCACCTGCCTATCTTCATCAAGGGCGCAAGTCCACCTTGCCCTCTAAAACCTGATTGAACAGGCGGCGTAAGACTACTCCCTGTTCGTGTCCTTTGAATTCAAAAGTCTTAGCGCCGCTTTCCCCCTTAGTGATGATGATATTGACCCCGAAAACTCCAACAGAATGCAGTATATGATCAAGGCGCAACGCTCTGTCCTCAGGTCGTTTCGGGGCATCCTCTTGCCCCTCGAAAGGCCAAAACACTTGACATTCCCCCTCCATTATCTCCTTAAGAAACTTTCCAAAGAAGCGTCCATGTACACGTAACATGGTGTGCAACAAGTCAGGTATGATGTCCGCAACTTCAACAAACCAAAATAAGGACTCCTCCTTTCTCCTACCATCTTGATGATCGTCGTTCCTGTAGCGTGTCATAGGCCACCTCTTCCTGAGGTTGCCTCTCGTCATATAATTGCTGATTTCTTTTCTGCACAAACGCTACGGGGTGTCGCAACTAAGTGCATTAACCCACGGATAGACGGTGCAGTGGATATATAAAACGCATACGCCAGACACGAGTCAACTATAAATCTCCAGCCTCGTTTTTTGTAAATAAAAACTCCTCCTTCCACACTTGTTGTCCCCCCCGTAACTTAATTCTGAGGCAGTATGTCAAGAACAAATAGTATTACTATTGCAATAAAAGCAGCGTTATAATTTTTCTCCTTCTCCAAAAACACTTCCGATCAGTAAATACATTGTCTTTTAATAACATACCCTTGTATTCAATCGGTTACCTGAATATAGTACTAGGGGGCCAGACCTAATAACTATATCCAAAGCCGGGGTGAGTGAGCCCGACCATGCGATATGCCGACACAAGTAGAGACGGACCGTGCTGGTATGACGATATTAAGTATATCCAAAGAAAAAAATTTAATATGTCTACTATGAGAACATTTTTTGAGAACATCACCCTGGATACTTGAAGCAGGGTCGCACCAGGAACACCATCGCTAAACTCACAAGCGATCCCCTTATACGGTGTCGTATCCATTTGCCGATTGACCCTCGCACTCATATGTTGCGATAAAAATGCCAAGTAACAACAATGGTATAAAAACATTTTAATAAGACATGATCTGACATGGGCACTATGAGATTAATCCACATGCAGCTTTCAATGTCCGACGCGTGATAAAAGAAAAAAATGTCACTTACTGCCTTCGTCGCCTTGCGCGAACCCCTTTGCCAGGTGGCGGGCCGCCAACAAAAGTCAAGTCAAACTTCGACTCCTCCAGAATGTCCCATATTTTGTTAGGGATGGCGCCCAAAGATAAGTCAAAAGGAATATCAAGCACTCCTCTAGGCAGTGACTGAATAGTCCACGCAGTGTGGTCTTTGTCTCGAAGGGTAATAGTATCATCCCATGTCTCGAGATTTTTCGCGTCTTTGTACACCGGTAAATATTGTCTAGCTTTTGGATCCTCAACAGGGTCCATGCTTCTCCAAAAACGGAGTACCGGTTGTATCGTTTTTGCTGCTAAGGATCTCTTCGATGTCCGTGCTGCCCGTGTAGTCTGCGGGACCGCCACAGCTCGCATGAGATAAAGATCTGAGAGAGTGTCATCGGCAACATGAGATTCTGCCGGTCTCAACAGATAAAAAGCGTCTCGGACCCACTTGATGGCCGCAATCGCCTCTCCTTCCTTCCATCGCACATGTCGAATGTCCACATTACCCGCGTTCGGGTTAGTGTCCTTCTCCCCTCCTCCTCCATGGACATCCGTCGCTCGCGTCGACCTTGCCACCTTCCTCGGTTGGTCGAAGATGAGATCGTTTTGCGCTCTCCTCCTCTGCGCCTCCGTGAACTTCTCCTTCGTACCGCCGCGGACTATGGGGGCTTTAGACTGAGTCCCCGCCGCGCTTTTGCGGTTTGAGTCTTCTTTACTCTCCTTCTCGGTCTCCTCCTTCTCCGTGACAGGTGCCCGATAGGCATTCTCCTCCTCTAAGGTATCCTCCTTCTGTATAGGCGGTACCTCTTGGAAGTCCTCCTTCATCCGTTTCAACGCCTCCTCAACGGATTCATCCTCAAGTAAGAAGGGGTCATATTTGATCAGCCTTCGAACATTCACAATCTGCATCTTCCCTCTACCCCTGATCTTATAATTCAGAGGTCCCATCTGTTCCATGACCTGGTATGGTCCTTTCCAGTGGGTAAACAATTTAGAGCTAACCCCCTTAGGGACTTGAGGATGGTACAAGAGTACAATATCCCCAACCTGGAAACGGACTTGATCTAAGTGCGCTTGTCGCACTCCTTGTGCGTCAGTCTTTCTGCGCTCCGCCTCCCTGTGCGCCGCAACTATTTGTTCCGCCTCCATCTTCGCTCTTAGTCTCATCCCGAACAACTCATCCTCATCTGCCCAAGTGTCTTTTGGATGCAGAAGTGAGGTTGGGATATTAGGCTCTCGGCCGTAAACCAATTGATATGGCGAGACTGAGCTCCTGGCTCCTCCTAATGCCGATGAGGGTAGACAGTTCATTGCAAAGGCAAATGAAGGTGCTGCCTCCACCCAGGCTCTCTGATTCTCCTTCTTCATACAGTACATCTTAAGCGAGGCTTTGAGAGGTCTATGTACCCGCTCGATCTTGCCATTCGCTCTCGGGTTATAGGCAGTAACATATTGCCATTTCATCCCGTAGTACTTAGATAGTCTGTCGATGACTTCATTATTAAAGTCAGAACCTCGATCAGAACATATCTTTCTAGGCACTCCGATCTGCGAGACGATCCTATCGATCAGAGCCTCCGCAGTTGTCTTGCCTGTAGCGTCCTTAACAGGAACAACCCAGACATAATTGGTGGCTCGATCTATTGCGGTAAGAAGGTATCTGTACCCTTCTGCCGATTCGGGGAAAGGTCCCACATGATCGATGTGTAAAAATTCAAACATCCCGGCGTGTAACGGGAATGTACCGATCAGGCCAAAGTTCGCCTTCAGCGGTGTCTTTGTGGTTTTGCATGGGATGCATGCGTCCACTTCCCTGTCTATCTCCTCCTTCATCCCTTTCCACCAAAATCGCCTCGCTATGAACCAATGAGTTCTTTGTCGACCCGGATGTGCCAGTAAGGGGCAGTTATGGGCTGCGACATATATAAAGCGCCTCAACTTCTCTGGTACCCAGAGAGTCCATTTGTCAGGCTGTGATGCAAATTTGCCATGCTGGCCCTTGTACCACAATAGCCCATCTCTCCACGCCATCTCCTTCATCTGATCTTTGATCTGTGGAGTCTTTTTAAGCTCATTAGGGTTCTTGTATAACGTTATGAGCTCCTTGAACTCCGGATCCGTCGCCTGTTGCTGCCTCCACGCGGTAGGCGAGGCGATATGAATAGTACCGTCCTCCAACCTTACTCCTACCCTTTCCGGGTCTTCATCAAGCTCGCTTCGATTTTCCTGTGGAGGTTCAGTACAGACCTCAGTCGTCTCCTCCTCTTCTTTTATATTCGCCTTCGCGTTCTCGTATGCCTCATAAGACCACTCAGCGTCTTCGAGAACATGCGCCTCACAGCAGCATATGCCATGCTCCGGGCCTTGAGGACTATATCGTAGACCCGTGCGGTCATAACGAACGCCTCTTGCCATCTGCATCGCCTCTATGTGGCTCACCTCGTATACCTTGTCCGTGGACAGGTCCATCATCTCCACTGATGATACGAGAGCCGACACCTCCGACTGAAACTCTAGCCTGGAAAGGCTATCAGCGACTACGTTTCGCTTTCCCGGTAAGTAGACCATCGTGAAATTGAAACATGACAAGAAAGCTTGCCACCGCGCCAAACGGCCGGTTTGTTCATGATTCATCAACCAAAGAAGGTTGTGATGATCGGTCCTAACCGTGAATAGAGGTCCTCCCCACAAGTATTCTCTGAGCCTCTTAAGAGCCCATACTACTGCCAACGCCTCCCTCTGTCGCGTGCAGTAATTTCGCTCCGCCGCACACAGCTTTCTACTAATAAACATGATCGGGCGCAACTTTTTCTCCTCATCTTCCTGTTGCAGCACCGCGCCAATCGCAAACTTAGATGCATCCGTGTCGACTACGAACGGCTTCGTAAAGTCGGGCATCATAAGTACTAATCCGCCGTCCTTGGGATCTTTGTAAATGAGATCTTTGAGCGTATTAAACGCCTGCAAAGCCTCCTCATCCCACTTCTCAAAGTCTCCAAAATCAATCATCTTCTCCAGCTTAGCCCGAGTTGCACCCCAATCGGGTATGAACTGGCTGTAGTACTGTGCCATCGCAAGAAAAGAGTGTAACTCTGTGCGATTCTTTGGCAACTGTCTACTCATGATCTCCTCCCTCTTCTCGCGCGATATCGAGACCCTATTATGAGAAATCTCGTAACCCAAATACGTCACACTTGTCCTGGCAAGCTGACATTTCTTTAGGTTGCATTTCAGGCCAAATGCTCCGATGCGCCTGAAGACATCTGACAAGTGATCGATATGCTCTTCCATTGTGTTAGAGTATACGATGATGTCATCGATGTAACAAAATGCATATTCTCCCGCCTTCTGTCCTCTCCTTCTCATAAAACCATCCTCCGACTGGTCGTCATATTGACCGCTCAACATCTTCTGCATCGCCTTCTGAAAGAGCCCCGGGGCCTGTTTGAGTCCCATTGGAAGCACCTTCCACTGGTATATTTCCATACCCACAACGAATGCAGTCAGCCATCTGGATTTCTCGTCCAGTGGTATCTGCCAGAAGCCGTTCTTAAGGTCAATGACCGAATAGAATTTAGCATTCCGCAGCACCCTTCTGCCTTCTTCTAAGGTCGGCAGAGGATTTCTCTCTTCCTCTAGCACCTTATTCACACGGGCATAATTGATCGTCAAGCGCCATTCTCCTCCTGGCTTAGGGACGATTTTCGGTTGAGAGACAATTGGAGATGTAGATCTCTCAATAAAGTCCTCATCGAGCAACTGTCTCACATTCTCCTCCGCTATTTTTGCCTCATGTATGCTCAAATTTGCCCTCCGTGGTGCCGGAGATGGCTCCGCACCCGGTATCTTGTAAATGACAGCAGTGAAGTCATCCGACTTTACACCACCTGCCCGAGGAGGGTCGAAAACTTCTCTGTACGCCTCCATCTTAGCTTTGAGAAACGCCTTCTCTCTCTCCGAACCCACTCCTTCTTCTAAAATTTTCCGCGCCGCCGCTTGGAAATCTTCCTCCGACATCTTCTTATGCTCCTTGAGGGGCGCTAAGTCCTCCTCCAAACTCAAATCTTCCTCGGACAAATCGTCTAGTCCCGTTCTTTCATACGTGACTGTGTCCGGCTCATCATCACGACCCAGCCCGACAAGCATATCAATAAGGTTCGCGTATTGTATCGGAGCCTTACGGGTGTAGAAACCATCAAAGCATGTGAAAGCTTGAGGTATCAATTTCAACTTGTCCTGGGCTCTGAGCTTTTGCTTGTATGCACTGCTCTGCTCCCGAGACCCGAGTCGACAAGCCACCACTAACTGTTGCTTGCGAGAAGGAACAGGTATAGGATGATCAATAAGCCGGTCCCTTATCTCCTGTGCCCAGATCGCCTTCTCATTGTATGGCAGAATGACAGTATACGGCTTGTTACTCTCAAATAGAGTCCGTAGACACTTTTTCACTTCAGTTAATGAGCGCGGCCAGGTAGGCACATCGCCCCAAAAGTTCGTGATAAAAGTTTTAATGTCATCCGCTGGAGTATCGGGGATACGCCCCTTCCTCCTTGGCACAAACGCCTCTCTTCTCATCTGACACCTTCGCATGGTAACAGTAGCCATTAGTAATATGGACATCTGCCCCGCCACCTTCTGCGAATCTGGCCAACGACGGGCACTGTTTCGCAACACATATTATCTCCTCATTACGCGCTACGACTAAGTCATCAATAGACTTTCTGTCCCATGCGGGAATCGTAACCGTATACGCCTGCATCTCCGTCTCCCAATTGTCGGTCCAGGTCAGTTCCTCCGGCACTGTGACATAGGGGTGTACATAGGCTTCAGTTGCCTCATGTACGAAGGCCAACTTTTTCCTCTCCGTTGCTAGACTCAGCTCAAAAGCCTCGTATGAGTCAGTAGCAGTCATCGGATTAATATCCTCCTCCTCTCCATTCTTCACTCCATAAGTCACCCGCCGTGCGGCGCAATCGATCACAGCCCCCATCGTAGCCAATTGGTCATACGACAGCAGGATTGAACCGTGGTAATCGGGGACAACATAGAGGTCCGCACGATATACTCGACCGGATTTCAATTTGAAAATTAATGTGACGATGCCCGTAATTTCCGTACGGCTGCCTACCCCTTTTAGGGTCCCCTTTGTTTTTCTAATGTTTTTGTCCACCCATGTCCGGTGACTATTCAAAAACTTCTGGCCGACAATATTAATATTCGCCATCGTATCATTACCAACTTTTAATGTGGTTTGTAAAGTTTCACAAAAGAGGTCAGTGTAGCATAGCGCGTCTGGTCTATGTAAACTAGCCGCTAGCACATGAATTTTTCGTTCTAGGGTTTTGAGTCTAAGCTCAAGTTCCTTGTCCTCTTCTCGTTCTCCCCCCTTTTCCGCCAACTTAACTTCTTGAGTCTCCGGGGCTTCCGGTATCTCGAGTGTCTTTTGGACAGAGTCTGGTACACCGAGTGTACTCGTGTCTATAGCAGAGACTATTGAGTCCTTTGGCGGGGGTACGGTCCGCTGCTTCTTCGTAGGAGAAGACCTAGCCTTTGGTTTCGGCTTCCTCTCCTCCATCGCCTTCTTCGCCTTCCTATTCGCATCATTTATCATATTAGCTCTCGAAGGATGAACTAGCAAGTGCTTACCTTGAGGCTTGTGAGGCTGTGTGCCTTCACCTTCACGTCTGGGAGGAACGGAACCGTTCGTATCCTGTTCATCAACAGTAGGCATAACTGTGACTGTCGGATTAAAAAGAACAGTTTTTATCTCCTTCTCTCTCTTCTTTTCCTCTCTCTTCTCCTCCCGTCAGTCTACGACGACAACACGCTCACCTGAGCCGGTGTCTTCGTCTTGACGTCCCCCCTCCGTAGCGGTATAAGCTTGCTGGGGGTAGTTGGAGCTGGAACTGGTGCTATAATTCCAGTATCCGTGTCCTCTGGGAGGGCGCGCTGGGGTCCGTCCTCCCCTTCCACGAAAGCCTCGTCCTCGTGGTGCCGCCCCTCTTGGTGTCCCTCGGGACCCTCGTGACGATCCTCTCGTCTCTCCTCCTCCTCTAGTCGGCGCCTTTGATCGGCCCGATGTCTCTCTCTTCTCCCTTCTCTTCATTCTGTCAAGGAAGTAAATGATGGCCTCCCGGAACTCCGCATCCGAGACCATATTCGCATTCCACCTCCCCTCCTCCAACTCCTTCTTGTACATGGCGTACATGGTCTTTTTCATGCCTTCGAGCTCTCTAAGGAAAAGATTTCGCTGCCTATCATCAAGAGAGTCGTGGCTGAAGAGGCAATTGCCTACTCCTTTCTGTGCCTCATGCTTACACGCCATGTATGAAAAATAGCGGTAGCACGGCGTCGGCTCATCTCTCCCCCTCTTGAGACCTGCCGTTCGAGTTGCATGTGCTGCTTGAGCACCTCCAACCCCCTGTGTCGCGGCACTGGAGAATGACTCGGTGGCCGTGTCCAATTCGGAACACGCGTCGAGCACCTCCTTGAACAGGTCGCCCGGCGGAGTAGCCGCTACAGTCCTCTCGTATATATTCGTTTCTAAAAAATCCGCCGTCTTCCCCGCCGTGAAGGTCGGACAGGACTGTATGATCCTTGCGAGCTTGCTCGGGTGTCGTGTACACAAAGCACTCAGGAAGTACAAAATGATAGACTTCCGGCTATAAAAGAGCCCGTACTTGGCGCTGACCTCAGTGAGGATCGCTGCCAACCTCGTGCCAATGCCCAGCCCTTCGTTCACCTCTTGAAAAATCTCAAACCCAATCAAAGTACCAGTGCACAGGTGCTGATACCCATGAGTTTTAAAGTATTGCAAGAGGACGGCAACTGGCACCGTGCATTGCAGGTCTGAGGCTGCTCTCCTAGCCGCCACCTCTACCGCTCTCATCGCCTTGTACTCCCCAACATCAAACCCTTGTGTGATGATTGATGGGTCCAACAAGGTGTACAACGCCTCATACTCCTGTGTTTCGTCCGTTGGATGCTGCTTCATACAAGCATCAATTCTTCTGAGCTTGTCTCGAAGGTTCGCATCCGTGTCCTTCTGACTCGCTGTCTCTGCATACAGCGTCAGAGCAGTGGCATCGGACTTTGTATATTTTTGGAATGCCTGTATGATAGCCTGTCTGTCCTTTTTGTCATTACTGTTGACAATAACAGTGGTAGGCGCTGAGCTAGTCGCAGGGGCCGAAGGGGCTGTGTGGGCTGACGGGGCGGAGCGGCCCGAGGGAGCCATATAAGATCCAGAGGAATATTTCGGTCCCTTTGTTCCCGCCGCCTTGGCTAATGCAATCTTTGCCTCCATCTCCTTCTTTTCTTTCTCAGCCGCTAGCTCTTTGATATACAGCTCTTGGGCATGATGAAAAAAGACAGGATCTCAGCTGCCTTCCGAAGGAACAAGGCCTTCTCCGCCAACTCCTTCTCTCCCGCTTTATTGGTGGGGGGTGGTGCGGCCGTCCCCTCCAAGATCGTATGATCCTTCGTGAAGACCCACCTCTTCCATGCGTCATCCTTCACCAAGGCCGCATGCAGCTTCTTCATCCTCGTCACCCCTCCAGCTTCGCCTTCTATTTCCCTCAGGGCCGGGTGAAGGTCCCTGCCAAACTGGGTGTGTTGGAGTTTACCCAGGTCCACTAACTTGGCCTCCATAAGTTTCAGAGACACATCCATGACATTGATCTGTCCTTTTGGATTCCTGAACTTAAACTCCTTTTCCACTCTCTTTATTGAATCAATGTCCTGACCAGGATCGAGCAACCTAGCCAGTGCTCTTGTGTTCCATGGCAGCACAGTCTTTCCAGTCTGGTACTCAAAGAGTATAGCACACTCAAACACTGTCCATGAGAGGTCGAGTAGCTCCAGTAAAGACATATTGTCCCCAAATGAGACATGTTGCACCTGTAACTGTGCACCGTCGTCTCCGAGGAATTCTGCGAGAGGCAGAGCTTGCCTTGGGAGAGGGTAACAGATGTCCTCCTTCTTCAAGGGTTGTCCCCATCGCATTTCTTGGGGAATGTATAGCCATTTATAGGCCTCATCCTTCCCTTTCTTCTCCTCAAACTCCTTCTTACTTAGTTTGCCATATTCGGCCACAAACCTCGCTTCCTCTCCTCCCTTCTGCTCCTCCTCGACTTCCTCTGCTCCTCCTGTGTCAAAGGAAGGCGCAGTAAAAAATTGATTCTCTGCTCCTCCTGTGTCAAAGGAAGGTGCCAGATCTCCTCCTTCTGCATGAGAGTCAACGAACTCCTCTTCGTTTCCTGGGGTTCGCTCACTCTCCCCCCCTCCTTCCTGCCAGTCTTCAGACCTAGTAACATGGATGCTGAAGGAATACGGATGAGACAGAGTTGTTTCTACCCAGTAATTGCTCTGTTCGTCTATGAGGAACGAATAGAGAGAAAAAACGAAAAGACAGTATAGAGAGAGAGCGTCTCACCTCTATGTCTTATGTTTTTTTTTTTTTTTTTTTTTTTTTTTTTTTTTTTTTTTTTGTGAGAAAGAAGTAATCTGTACGACTTTCTCTGAAAATTTGATCTCCTTCTCCACTCCTCTTTTCTTTTTCTCTTTTTGTTGTTGTATCTGTTATGAGGTACGAGGACCTATGTACAGATAATGTCAAAGAGGCTAGAGAAGCACTCCTTGAGAAGTCGACTTGTCGTCTGACACTTGTTCAGACCTATTGTCGAAAGACAGTCAGAGATTTGCAAAAATACTCTGATGTGTGTGGTTTGAGAGGCAACAAAGTGCACAGACTTGAAAGGTAGAGTACTACGCTCGTGTCCTTCAAGTTTGTTTGTAACTGTGAGTGTTTGTTTGTACGTCTGTTGGCCTACTCTGTCTCTGTCTCAAGAGAGAACAAAAGAACAGCTACGAGGTCTGGTGTCTGGCCTCCTTGTGAGGACACAGATACAGGCTGTGGAGAGGGTACTGAGACACCTACTCACAAACGCCTAGACGTCTAGTTTTGCAAAAAGAGCTGTGTGGGGATGTGCTGGAGTATTTGTTTCTTGGAACACCTACTCAAAAGAGATAGGTCTGTCTAATTTTTCTTTCTGCTGTTCCAAAAACAAGCCAGAAAAGAAATCAGCCTTGTGCTGGTGACTCCAATGTTACAATCCCCGAAG
>WBZZ01001207.1:0-40000 GCA_019918135.1 Paulinella micropora
ACAAATTTTCTTGACACAATTTTTAGTTGAAGTTTTTTATTTTTTATTGAAGGGTGACCCATCCCACTGCCCTTTTTCCACGTGAACCTACCACATAACGATTTTTTTGAGATGGATGTGGGAGACACCCTTTCAGTCCCAGTTTCTCGGTTTGGAAAGCCATGTGCCAAAAAGAAATTTGGCAATCTCACCTTTTAACATATTATGGCTTTGGGGGTGTTGAAAGAAAAAGAAACAAAACACCAAAAAGCTTTAGCTACGATGCGTTTTGACGAGAATGATTATTACTTCTTCACCAAGCATTTGTGGCCAGAGCCTGGGCAGGCAGGGTCGAGTTGGAAGTTCATGAATGAGGACGAGGAAGAGGTAGAGATGGAAGTATCGGAGGACGAAGAAGAAGAACAAAAGGTGCAGGATGATGAACAAAAACAGGAACAGAACGACCAGGCACAGGAGAAGGAAAACGAAGAGGAGGAGGAGGGAGGAAAGGATGAAGCGGTTCCCTTTCTAAACCCTAGCCCTTTTACAGCAGGGCAATTAGAGGAAGAGAAAGAAATGCTTTTGGGGAAGGGGTTCCAGTGGAAGGTGGGACCGCAGGCAGTGGACTGGAGCGCAGATCGGCCTCGACACAAAGCGAAGTCTACGATGGAAAACAAGTTTGATGTCTCCCGACTCACGTCCCACCTCCTTTCTCTCTGTTGTTTTGCTTTCTTTTCACTATTCCAGTAAAGCCCAACACCCTTTACACTTTCTTTATATGTGTATGTAATTTTCATTGAATATTGTTTTGTTGTTTCAGAGACTCCAAAACCTTAATCAAAATAAATTTTCAACTTACTTTTTTTGTCCTTGTTGTATGCAAACATGGTGTCCACTTTGATGCAAAATATTTCGCAATTGCTAAATTTTTTTAATTTTTTTTTTTTGCCTTTTTCCTGCTTGTAGACACTTTCTTCATTTTTCCCGATGGCTGTTGCAACCATCTTACAACTTACTAACCAGGAGTTAGCGAAGCAGGAAAATCACAGATTAGCCAGGACATTGACAACAGAAGAATTCATGGTTTTTTTGGGGTTTTTTTGGGGCTGTCGCTTCGCATTTCATTGGCGGACAGGGGTCGCAGGAGGTCACACTGGGCACCCAAGGATGGTGAGGGTACAGACGGATTGCCAGGGGATGGTTTTCGAGAGTATATGGCCCTGAACAGATTCGACCCATACTGAAGTGCTTACGAACTGGTCCCCCCCCCCCCCCCCCACTGAAGCTGATCCTTTTTTTACCGATTCGCGCTTTCGCTGAGGCTGTTGATGCAAAGGCAAGGGCAGCCATCGTTCCAGGAGCCGTCATTACGATTGATGAGAGTATGGGACAATTTACGGGAGACGGAATGCCTGGCCAAATGATCGTCCCCCTCAAGCCAATCCCTGTGGGAAGGGAGTACCACACCGCCTGCAATGTTGAAACGGAGGTCTGCATTGCCATGGAATTGGTATTGGAGGGTAAGGATAGGGATAGGCAGAAGCAATACGCCCATGAGTTTGGTGTTAAAACTGCAACTACATTACGACTATCCAAGCCATGGTGGGGAACAGGTCGAATCTTCGTTGGGGACTCGTGGTTTGCTTCTTGCAAAACAGCAATCGAGATGAAGAAAAGGGGTGTCGATTTTGTTGGAATGGTGAAGACGGCTCACTCTGGCTTTCCTGTGCGGCTACTTTGGGGCTTACGGGGGGGGGGGGGGGAGAGAAGGGTGATTTGGCCTCAGCCACATGCGAAAAGGATGGGGTAAAGCTCCTGGCAGTCAACCAAAACGACCATAATCAGCAGCAAATTATTGCCACATGTTCCACAACCTTGCATGGTAAGCCGCGTAATGATCGTTTTAGTAAGACCGTACCCCGTGTCCCAAGGTGCGAGGCTGTGGCGTTGTATTATTCAGCGTTTAATGCAGTGGATATGTTCAATTCGTGCCGACACGGGTCGAACTCTCTCAATCTGTCATTTATTTTGAATGACTGGCGCAAGGTCGACTTCATGATTTTGCTGGACTTTATTGTCATAAATGCGTACAAACATTACTGTTTTTTTAGCCAGTCCTCATTGGCCAACCTCAATATGACGAAAGGCGACAATAGGCCTGGGTCTTTCAAATCTGTGCTTGCTTCGTCCCTCCTCAAACAAGGTGTTCCTCCTGATTCTGACCGCCCCTCTGTCCCCCCTTCTGAACCAAACGCTTCTGCCCAACCTGGCGCCCCAAAGTGCATGGAACTGTGTACTAGTCAGGTACCCTTAGTCATCATGTCCGACAAAGTAAAAAAGAAACAGCAGGTAGGAAGAGCATATTCTGAGACGTAGATGCCGAGTCTGTTTGTATGCTTACACAGCAAAGAAGGTCTCCATGACGAGCTTTTATTGCGCCTCCTGCGGTCCTGAGATGCCACTGTGCAGCGGGGAAGGCAGAACGTGTCATGCCTGGCATAAACAAAACGGAAAACCGAAAGAAAAAAAAAAGCAGCGGACTTAATTTTCATCGCTTTTGAAGTACGTTTTTTTTTGTTACCACATGGTATCAGACCCTTTTTTTACTTAAGCGCGTTGGCAACCAGACACTGAGGCAGCGGCCTCCAAACAATTTGTACTAAATTATTCTTAATTTTGATAATTGAAAAACAATATTTATTAATATTATTAATAAATTTTTTGATATTATTATTTTTTTCAGGTCCGGAAATCAGGTAATTCTTGATACCATATGGTATCCAGGCACAGGCACATAGGCAGTAGATAGCTAGTATAAAAAGTCGGTAATACAACCAAACACAGTCCTCAAAAGATGAGAATGATGTCTCGCTATATTAGCTCAGTGAAGCAGAAAAAGAAAACTGCAACAGACCAGGAATAAAATTGCACAAGGTCCAATCCGGACAAACGATACTGGAAAAGTGTACATTTTACCTGCTATCCAGGGGGTGATGCCTACACTTTGAAGGCAACCCGACCATTTATATTAAATACAATATTCCGGCGTGGCTTCGATGCTCATTATTTCAAACCTTCATGTTTCGATGTTATTCATTTAGGCTAATACACACTGACATACATTAATAAATGAATATATACACACAAACATACAAGTTGAACACACAGGCACACATGCATACATTCATGGATGGATGGATGCATGCATGCATACATGCAACACGTACAATACACACATGCAACACGTACAATACACACATGCACACATACAGACACACACATATACGCATACCTACATACACACATACATGCACACATACCCAGATACCATACACAGATATATACATACATGCACATACACATACATACATACACACACATGCACACATAAATAAAGACATATGCATCCACCGCGGTGGCAAATATGATGTGTCAGTCTGCCTTTTCGTTGGATGAAAGACCATGTACTTAGTTTGTGTGTGTAGCGCACTTGTGTGACAAAAACAGTAAGCAAAATGGATGAATGTGAAAGCCACCAACCATAGTTCGGAAGCGTCTGGCACTGCCCCAGAAAGCTAAACGATGGAGCTGGAAATATATAAGTTGCAGGGCCCAAGCACTGGCTTTAAAAGCATGTCATGAGATGTGGTAGAGAGGGCGTGTGGATGACAGTCACGTGTGATACTGGCCAAAATATGTACTGACTAGAAATCTGGAGTGCAACTTTGGGCCTCTTTCTGTCCTGAGGAGCTCTAACAGTCGCAGGGTACATGACAAGACACGTCCCCTGGGTCTATCCTATTGATCTGGCACGTTTGTGCGTGCGTGTCTGCATGGGGAAGGACGCAAGCTTGCCATATCTATTCAAAATGTGCAGAACTCAGCAGCAGAGATGTGAACTGTACCAAGGTGTAAGGTTGTGTTGCAGGCCTAAATCTTAGGCCAAACTATCTTGTTAGATCTGGGTAGCCGCATGACATGCTGTGGGACGTGGGGCAATGCACACAGATTACGCAAGGAGAAAGAGAAACAGGTGGTCGGTCGGAGGGAAAACAAGTAGACCAAGCATGTTGTAATGCAGCCTTGGGAAAAGACAGGCAAGCCAGGAAATTGTTTAGTCATGGCGTAAGATCTGGCGTACATACATCAAGATGCACCTAATTATCTTTCTGGCTCAAAACATCCTGTGACCCAAGTACTGACCCAGGTCGAACAGCAAACAAACATGACAGCCAACCTCGCTTCCATACATTTTGATGCTCTGATTTCCGACAGAAAAGAATGCTGCGAGACAACTGAGTTTGCAAAAAAACTTGCATCAACACGTAGTCCCTTTCCTGGGCTCCCGCCAGCAACCTCGAGCACAGGTGCAGCATAGCTCAACAGACTGTCTGTTCTTTCCAACCCTTTTTTTTCTAATGCAAAATTTTTTTGACTTTCCGGTGCAATTGCAATTGCCATTTGTCAGCACTATATATCCGTTGGGATTTTTTATGACGGGTCTCCTGTATTATTTTGTGTCATAAAAGGAATACTAAAAGGTGTTGGACATATGTGCCCCACAGATTGGGGTTTGCGTTAGGGATTGGATTGTCTTCATGTTGAGTGCACACAGGCATATGCTGCCACGACAGTTTTTTTGTGACTTGCTATTACGTCGAAGTTGCTGCATGTTCTGGGCTTCGTTTGGTCACGTCACACTTGATTCATCAATCCAATCCGTTGTAGTACTCCTTGTGTGTGTGTGTGTGTGTGTGTGTGTGTGTGTGAGTTAGTGTGTGTGTGTGTGTGTGTGTGTGTTTGTATGTGTGTGTGTGCGTGTGTGCGTGTGTGTGTCACTGTGTGTGTGTGTGTCTGTGTCTGTGTCTGTGTGTGTGAAGTGAATAGGATTTTGTGTTCGTGTGTATTTATTTGCGTGTGTGTGTGTGTGTGTACACACACACACACTCAATCTCTCTCTCTAACTCTCTAACTCTCTCTCTCTCTCTTTCTCTCTCTCTCTCTCTCTCTCTCTCGCATACACACACACACTGTCTCGAACTTTATTTTCTTTTCGACAATCTAGTTTGAAGACTCGTACTACAGCAGCAGTTCTCTCTCTGTCTCTCTCTCTCTCTCTCTCGGGCCTTTCTTCCTTTCTTGTCTTGTCCTTTTTTTTTTGTTGTTGTTGTTGTTGTTGTTGTTGTTGTTTTGTTTTGTTTTGTTTTGTTTTGTTTTGGTGTGTTTGTGTTTCTTGCCAACAATGAATGCCAACTTTAAATATCTGCAAATTCGTGGGCCGGACTTGTGCCATCATTTAGGCTCTTTTCAATGATAGTATGCTAGAAGTCAAGCAGAGACACCCTACAAATTGAAACGTAATGATTTTAAGTTATTCATTTATTTCATCACCATAATTTCTCAGTCATTTCTTCTTGCGACGGAAGTTTTTTCCTCCTTTTAGTATTACTCAAACCGGGTGATACTTCATGTTTAATCATGTACCATTATTAGTGTCCGGTAGTGTTTCATATCTTGTCACGTAGTTTTCACGCAGAATTCATAACTGATCTACTATGATTAATACTGTAGTAATCAATCATGTAATGCCCCCAATGATAGCTCGTAGAAAAAGTCGGTAATACAACCAAACACAATCCTCAAAAGATGAGAATGATGTCTCGTTAGTTATATTATCTCAGTGAAGCCGAACAAAAAAAGCAGTTCGATTCCCGTCGGTGCCACCAGTATTTTCATTAAACATACCGGTCCGTCTGGAAGTGTTGGAACTGCCCGTGCGGGGGTGTCATTAGAGCCTATCGTCAATTCTTCGTACTCCCCTCACGGGTGAGACGATGGAGGCGCATGTGCAGATTTGCATCAGCTATTGACAGAGAAGCACTATTATTATTATTATGATTATGATTATAATTATTATTATTATTATTAAATTATTGTTATTGCGGCACCGCGATAGCCCAGTGGTTGAGGTCTACCATCTGGGACCTGTCGCCAGTTCGATTCCCGTCGGTGCCAGTATTTTCAAAGGATATTTTCTTTGAAAGTATTGGTCTGTCTGGAAGGCTTGGAGCTGCCTTGCGGGGGTGTCAGTAGAGCCTATCGTCAAATCTTCGTACTCCCCTCACGGGTGGGACGATGGAGGCACATGTGCAGAAATGCATTCGCCATTGACTGAGAAGCACTATATTATTGTTATTATTGTTATTATTGTTATTATTGTTATTATTGTTATTATTATCATTATTATTATTATTATTATTATTATTATTATTATTATTATTGGACACCGTGATAGCCCAGTGGTCAAGTTCTACCATCTGGGCCCTGTCGCCAGTTCGATTCCCGTCGGTGCCACCAGTATTTTCATTGAACATACCGGTCCGTCTGGAAGTGTTGGAACTGCCCGTGCGGGGGTGTCATTAGAGCCTATCGTCAATTCTTCGTACTCCCCTCACGGGTGAGACGATGGAGGCGCATGTGCAGAAATGCATCAGCCATTGACAGAGAAGCACTATTATTATTATTATTATTATTATTATTATTATTATTATTATTATTATTATTATTATTATTATTATTATTATTATTATTATTTCTCTTCCTTCCTTCCTTCGTTCCTTCCTTCCTTCCTTCGTTCCTTCCTTCCTTCCTTCCGCGCTTCTATCTTTCTTTCTTTTTTGTTTCTTTTTTTCCCTTTTTGTTCTTGTTCGTCTTCTTCATTTATTTAGTAAACCCAAAAGGTTATTCTAGGAAGATCATCAAGCTTGTACTACATAACCGTAAATTAACTAAGAGGGGTGGTAAGCTTTAACAGATAAGGAGTCTCTCTCTTGTATCTGTCTTTGTGTATGTATGTATGTATGTATGCATGTATGCATGTTTATATGTATGCCTGTCTGTATCTATGTCTGTATGTATGTATGTATGTATGTATGTGTATCCATGTATGAATGTATGTATGGATGGATGGATGTCTACATATATATGTATGTGTGTGTACACATGTACGTGCGTATACTTATACGTATGCACTTATTCACATTCTATGCATCTTATTCATGAATGGATGGATGTATGTATATATTTGTGCACGTATATGCACGTATGCAGATATATATGCATGTATGCATGTATGTGCAGGTCCATGGCCTCCAACTTTTCTTTCGTGATTCCTGGGGTGATTCAGCTCGCCTTCTCTCTCTCTCTCTCTCTCTCTCTCTCTCTCTCTCTGTATGTATGTTTGTATGTATGTATGTATGTAGGTAGGTATACATAATACATACATACATACATAAATACATACATACATACATACACATATAATGCATGTATGCATGCATGCATGTACGTACGTGGTATATACGTGTATATGTACGTAAGCGCAAGCATTTCTTTACTGCTGCAATTATGAAAACACTTATGTATACATACACAAATCTTTGACGTAAAATATCTACGTAAATGCAGAAAAATGCAAAATATATACATGTACTCAAGTGTAAGATAAGTACGTATATTCGCATACATCAAGAATACGTGTACCCATGATGAATGCATAAATAGATGCATACATACATAGGTACATACAAACAGACATGCACACATCGGTGTACATGCATACATGTAATTATGCATGCGTGCATCCATACATCATACAAGAAGACGCAATTATGTTGGCTCTCTTTCGTCTTGTCTCCTTTTTTCTATCCTTTCTCTCTCTCTCTCTCTCTCTCTCTCTCTATGACAGACGCACATGCACACGGCACACACATACACAGAGAGAGTGTTTCTCTTTCGTTTCTCTTGATGCGTACGCATGTGTTTCAGACATGTGCCTAGAGGTTATAAAGAGGTAGAGTCAAGAGAGACGTTCTTTGTGCGAAGTCTTTGTTTCTGTTGTTTTACCATGTGTAGCGTGGGACGTTTGCAGCTCCTGGCTGGCATGGCGGCCCCTCGCCTGATGACATGCCCGCGGTTTCCTTTCCCACCCATTACCTTCTTGCTCTGCCCGTACTCTGCTTTGTCTACCTTCTAGGGCTTGGCCATGTTGCACAGCCGGCTGACATGTATCGCAGCCATCTCTGCCCATGCTCCTCGCCTTTGCCCTGGACCCCCTGCCACTGCGGACGCGATTGTTGTCAGGTGGCTGCAGAGCTGAAGCAGAAGGGCGTTAAGACGTTGATCTGCCTTCAGGAGCAGTAAGCGGCTTCTTCACTCTGCTGCACTGCGCCAGCCCCGTTGAACCACCGCGCAGCGTTAACTCAACGAAATCGCTGGCAGCATAATTCACTGCAGGTGTAGCACATAAGGATTGCAGCAATACACAACAAAAATTTCAAGATAACCGTCCATTCCCGTCTGCAGTGCCACCTTGCTCAGGGATTTGTCACAGTGCAGTCTAGTTCAGGTCAGAGTCAGCTAACGAGACCACGCTGTGCAGGATCAACCCCGTGGTGGCTCAGAAACTCGCCGCCGCGGTCACCAAACCACAGACATACATACATACGTACGTACGTACGCACGTAAATAATACATACATACATACATATATATCGACGTACGTAAACATATACAGATGTACATGCATGCATCCATACATACATACAAGGGAACAGGCTGAGTGGCAGTCGGCTTGTGCGTTAGCTAGTGTCGGCTCACGCAAACATTACTCTCCGGTCGTTAGCCTTAGCTTCAGACATGCTGCTCAGAAGAGGGAGAAGAGCAAAGCGAGCAAAAAGAAGTAGGAATATATGCACCTGTGTGTCGTTAAAACGAACTTTCAGTATGGCAGTCAGTCAGAACCTAGAAGAGTTTTTTTTTTTTTTTTTTTTTTTTTTTTAAGTAAGTAAGTCCGTCGGTATCAACTATTTTGCAAATGAACACGTTCTTTCTGTTATAAGGATTCATGGAATTCTCTTCCACAAAAAAATTGAAAATCCGATCTAATACTAAAGACCATGGACATAGACCAGATTTTGATGCACATTCTGCTGCTTCTTTTCTTGCAGCACAAATCTTTTCTTTGCTGTAGCAACGAACCCACTTTCAATATGTGCTAGATCTTGTTGGGATGTGGCACGGCAGGGCGTGCGCTACCTGCACTTCCCGGTGGAGGACATGCATCCGCCCTCGCAGCAGACGCTGGAACAGATCGCACAGGCCGGCCCCCACCACAGACCCGCAAACCATACACCACCTGCTTTTTATTCTTTCTTTGCTTTTGCCTCCTGTTGATTCTTTCATGTTTTTTCCTGTTCATTCTCCCTTGATTATCCATTTCCTCCCTTCTATTTCTTTTGTTAGTTTTTGCTTTGTTTTCTTCATGCTTCCTGCTCCTTCTCCTGCTGCTGCTGCTGCTGCTGCTCCTCCTCCTCCTCCTCCTCCTCCTCTTCCTCCTCTCTCTCTCTCTCTCTTTTTTTTTTCTCTCTCCCGCTCTCCCTCCCTCTCTGTGTGTGTGTGTCTCTCTCTCTCTCTCTCTCTCTCTCTTTCACACACACACACACACACACACTTTCTGCTCCTTTTTTCTGTTCTCAGGTTTTGTTGGAGGCCAAGGAGATGAAGAATGGTGCGGTGTCGGTGCACTGCATGGCAGGTCTTCTCGTCTCGTTTTGAACTCTTTACTTGCATGGCTTCTGTGCTTTGGTGTCTTCCTGTACATGTGTTGGCTGGTGGTGGGCAGGAAAGGGGCGCACCGGCACCGTGCTGGCCGTGGGCCTCACATTGGTGTCCGACCCCGCGGTCACCAGCACATCATAGCACGGCACGAGCTCTTATGCTGTGCGCAGCTACCAATCTATCAATAAAATAGCAAGTTTAGGCATGATATGGTATGTGTTTCTGTTCCATGCAGCTGTCGGCGAGGGATGCCATCAAAGAGGTCGTAATTTTCTCACTGAACCCTGCGTTCCGTTGCTCTTCTCTTGCCAACCTGGACTGTACCAGACCAGCCAATAATTACAGATATTTGTATTTGTCCTATACATCATATTACTTTTGTCATTCTTTGTTACCCCTCTACGGGAAGCGCTGACAAATTTTATAATACATACTACCGAGTAGTAGAATAATCAATAGTTCAGATAGGTCACATTTCATGGTAGATTAGCTAGTACAATCAGGTTCACTCCATATATTATCTGTATATTCGGATCATCTTGTATACCGCATATATCGATGCTATATATGTAACTTGTTTATGCTACGCCTGTATTACATATTTACCTGACTACCACTCATAACATAGGATAAGGTGTGAGTAGGCCATAATCTTCTTCTGTCGATTAGGCCTGACTTGACTGGGGGGCGCGTTGATTAGGTAATACCCGGTCACTCACGGACCTAATACCTTAGACGCCGGTTTGCTGAGAGACTCCGTTAGAAGCCACGATACCAATCGACACTTTTAATCCGCACGTAGATAGCAGAACTGACAAACTCAAAGGTAATAATGAAACTGAAATAAAGTCCGCACGACTGTAATTATTACACAATCATTAGTGTCCAATTCTGAATGCCAATATGGACCGTTACGTCCGTTACAATTATTGACTAGAACTATACGGATAAATTACTTACCAGTCACAAAGTAATCACTAAAAGTAAAACGTAATTGTCCTACCAACGCTCCCCCTTAGTTCTATGTCGATAATGCAAGTTATAAGTAATCAATACATCTACAATTAATAACTATTGCATATTACGATAATGGCCCTTATTTCAGGTTGAAAAACTGAAATGAAAGTCACAGTTTGACAACCTCAAATAATAGTTAAGTATCAAAACTGAAAATTTGCCAATCCTGTTCTAGTCCGCCCGCCTTCGCTTCATTGCGGCAATGGCCTCTCGTAATGGCCTCTATTTCAGGTTGGAAAACTGAAATGACAGTCACAATTTGACAACCTGAAATAATAATTTCGATACGATTAAAACAATAGCAGTAGGTCCTTACAGTATGACCACATCAGTACTTAAACTGAATTACATTATGACTCAATGAGTTCAATATAATCAATTAAATTTGCCATTCCGCCAATAAAAACTACTCCCGCCAAATTCCGCTCTGTCGGCTGATGCTCTTCTTCCGCTCTTGCCGCGATCAACGACCGATGCTGGATAATCCACGCGCTTCGTTCTCGCGCTCGACTTCTACTTCAACGGAAACTCAACGCCAAAAGATGCCGCTCGACTACCTGCGCAAAACACTTCCTGCACACTTCAAAGAGAGAAGAATCACAAAACAACAACATGAGTTGACTTTGCGTGAATTTGCGTATGTTGCGTGAGTTTGCAGACTTGAGATGTAAAATTGTGGATCAAGTGTTACCATAAATTTACTAGCGAGATATTCGAATTCGTCCTTAGGAACATGTTTGGTTCATAGGTCTGCTATTTGTTTCTTAGTTCCTACCTTTACAAACTTAATCTCATTGTCTCTCTGTGCATGAAGAATGAAATGCAGTTCTAAGGGCAAGTGTTTAGTACGTGGTCCTGACATTCCCCTCTGTGCATTATCTTCGTAAAGCTCTATCGACCCTTTCTGTGCTATACCTAACTCTTCTGTGATGTGTCCGATAGCCAATCCTTCTCGTATGCACTCTGCTGCTGCAAAAATTTCCGCGTCATTAGAACTTAGTGCAATTCTAGTCTGTCGTTTCGATAACCAAGCTACCGGGTCTCCACCCCAAAGCACTAAATAACATGTACGTGACTTTCCGGCCTTATGCGCAGCATCTGGCCATAAAGTAATCTTGGGGTACGTCCTTCCTTCTTGTGACGATTTAGGCCCGTGAAATGCAATACCGCGATACGAACTTTTCATATATCTGAAGATCCTACCTAGTAAAGAATAAGCAAGTCCTGGATTTACTGATTGCATCACGCTAGCTGCATTCAGTGCTTGATCAGCATCTGGACGTGTCATCTTAGTTAGAAACAAAAGTTTACCTACCAAACTAGGAATTGAATGTTTTCTAAGAGCGCTTGTTTCTCCCATAGGTTCGGGCTCATGTTCTGCACTGGGAGTGCTTACTGGTCTAACATCGGCATATCCTACATTCTTTAAAATCTGTTTCTGATACTTCTTCTGATGCAATAAAATGCGTCCTCCTTCCTGAACTATCTCTATTCCTTTGAACTCCTTAGCCACTCCCAAACGCTTAAGGGGATAAAACCTTTCTAGTTTACTAGCGAAACGGTCATACGCTTGTTCGTTAGGAGCTGAGAAAATAAAATTATCTACATGGAAAATACAAATGATAGCATCTCTTATCGGTTTATCTTTTTCAACGAAAAACCAAAGATCTGAGTCTAGTAACCTGAATCCTAATTCCTCTAACTTAGGGCTAAAATCTCATACCATCTTCTACCAGCTTGCGGCGCGCCATACAGAGCTCCATATACTCTCCATATCATGCCTTCATGCTCTTCACTGTCTATCCCATCGGGTGCATAAGCATAAACAGGATAATGCATTCATGCATTTAGATAAGCATTTTTGAAGTCTATACGTATAGCTTATGTCCATGCCATGCTGCAAGCTTAGACAAAAAGAATAATGAGCGATGCGCGGCACAGGGCACAAATAATTGATCTGGGTTATAGCTAACTCCTGGCTCTAGCATATCTCCCCACAAAGCTAACCTTGACTTAATGAACTTACGTTCCTTTTCGTCTAGTTTGACTTTATGTACCCATGTTAGTCTCACTACTTTTACCCCTTTTTCTCTCGCTTCCTTAGGGCTTACCCACGTGTAAGTGCTAAAGAATTTAGAGCTTCAATCTCCTTATAAATCCCTGCTTTCAACTCTTTCGCGGTTAATCCCTCATCAACGATTGCCTTTGGTACCTTCAATGTCAGGTACAGTAACGCAGTGGTTTGATCCTCTACGATACTTTCTGCGGACATTTCGGGATGCTCTAGTTCTCCGACAGGTCTTATCCTATGTATCCGATACTTTCTAATTTCGCTATCTAACATCTTTTCTACTTGAACGTCGTCAAAGACTACGAAGTGACTGGGCTTAGGCATCTTACGGACTTTAAGTCTCTCTCCCTTCTTGCATGGTTCTAAGACTTTTCCTTCTCTCTTAACTGATTGCCAGTTGTCTCCATATTCTTCCTTTGCCCATTCTTCTGCGAAAGCTACTCCCGGAACACTAACTCTCTCCTGTCAATGTAGCTGCTTTAACTGCTGCCTTCTTTTCCGAAGGTGGTTGTGTAACTGGTGTCCTAACCTTAGCTTCTCGTTTCCCTCTCACTATGTTAGCTGTTGTGACTTTGTGACTTTGCTCCCAAGTGAGGCCCTTTGTGGGCGCGTCTCCCTCTACCTACCTACTAGGGTGGTCTGCTTCGGGGCTTTGCGCCTCTAACGATGTGACGGGTGTTGCCCCATCATCCTTGTCGTCAGCTAGCTCTACCTTTGACTCTGATGGGAGACCGGAATCTGGACGGTGAATGTCTTTTCTTCCTGTAACTCCTCATGTTTGTCTAACTCCCCTTCATCTTTATGCTCGGGTTCGTCTAACGGCTGTTCCTGCTGTACAGTGTCATTACTCTCCCCCTCAGATTCCTCGTCGTCCCATCTAACTTCTCTGGGTGGGTGAGCATCCTTGCCAACTATATTGTGGTTAAAGCGTACATTACGCACATTTGTGATGACCTTTCGACCATCCCAAACTCGGTATAGTTCCTTAAATACATCGTATCCAAGTAACATCACACACTTTCCCCTATAGTTGCTTTGCCTACCTGCTTTCCTATGTATATTACACCTAAACATCCTATAGGCTTAAGTTGTCGATAGCTGGTTTGTAGCCAGACATTGCTCAAAAGGTGAGGTTCCTTTCCTAGGCCCTGTCGTGGCTGGTAGAATGTTGTGCAAGGTTATGGATGTGTGTTCCATTTCCGCCCAAAACTGGGGTGGTAAATTAGCCTCATATCGCATGGCCCGGGCTGGTCCGGCTGTCATGTCGTTGACCTTCTCAGCTATGGGATTGCCATCTTTATCACCTGGAGCACTAGTCTTCCAAATGAATTGTAGGGGTTTCCATCACTCTATAATCTCAGTTGGGACATCGAACTCGTTGTTGCAAGTGATCTGTCTGACTTCTTCCCTGTCTGCCTTTCAAACCATGCTACTGCTTGCTTCAAACAGTCTACAAACTCGTTCTTGTATCGTAAATAATAATTTTTGATCAGTACCCCGAGTAATCGTCTGTAACGCAAAATTTCTAGTACTTACCGTGAATTGACATTACCGCCCAAGGTCCGGAAGTATCTATATGCAAAATCTCACAAGGGTAACTCGCTCTCCTAATTCTATTAACCTTAAATCTGGGTAACACTTTAGCTTTCCCCATCATACAGGCTTCACAAAATCTAACACTATCCTCGCTTCCTGTCAATTTTCTACCCATTGCCTTGCCTAATGCATAGGTCTTCGGTAAAGCTTTATGCCCACTACACTGATATATGACGTAAAATGTCAACGGGCTTACCCTTCTTACCTTTCTCAGGATACATAGCGTATAAAACGCTGCCTCTAGCTTCCTCGTTCTCACTTACTCTCGCTTGCTTGCTCTCACTTTCTCTCTCTTTGGGGATTCCCGCCCCGCTTACCCTGTCATCTTCTTCTTCTCTTTCACTTTGGGGTTGTAACGCTCGTTTATGTTGAGGGGCTTGTCTTTTTCATTGTCCCAGCGATAGAGCATCCCAGGCGTAAGTCTCCCCCTCACGATCACGTCACTCTCTTTAATTCTTATGGGGTGCTTTAGTATTAGTAGTTGCCCATTTTGGTGAATGATATATCTGTGGTTGTGGTCCATGTTTCCAGTAGACATAATGTTGACTGGCACCCTGTTGTCTAACAACATATCTTTCTTTACCAAAACTGGCTTTCCCGATCCATCTATTCTTGTCAACCTCGCTTCCCCCATGTTTCGCACCACACTCTCTCCGTTTCCGGTGACTAAGCTAACGTGTTCAATCTCTCGGACGTTGTGTAAGATGTGCGGTGTGCATGCTATATCCCTGGACGATGCGCTGTCTTGAACTATCATCTGTTTCTTGCGTCCTACCGTCTCGCTATCGTCTACCATGAGATTGTGATCTTCCTCTTCTTCCTCCTCACTCCCTTTCTTTTGGGCTTTTTTCTTTCTCTCTCTCTCAAATCTCTCCTCGTACATCCAATCAAGCTCTTCTCGTGCCTCGCAATACGACTTAAAGCTTATGGGGATTCCCGACCTCATCTCCTCGGAGGTTCTGGAGTGTTCTAGGTTTTCCGGGTCAAACTCCTCATCATCCTCCTCCATATCTGAGTGTCTGTCTATCTCCCGTCTCTTCCTGTCAAACTCCCTCTTTCTCACTGCTGCCTGTTCTGGACTGAAGAACTTGTATGCATCTCCTGAGTGTAACTTCCGCAAAAGTGCGTTCAGTGTAACCCCTCTCGCTTCTACCTCATGCCAAATCTTCATAAGCATCGATCGCACGATGAAAAGAGCAAATTGATTGTCGTGGTTCTTAGCTAAGTCGAGTATTCCATAGTCTATTATTCCTAACAGCTCTGTGTAAAACTCGTTTTATTTGCCATCCGGTCGTAACACAGACCCTATTTCACTACTATCTTTTCTGCTCCCTTCGTTAACGCATATAGCAACCTAGCTATTTCCGTCTTCTCAGGTCTTGGCTGTCCTTCGCTAAGTCTGAACTCACACTCCCACTTAGCTCTTTCCTTAGCTTTTGCATTCTGAGTGGTTCTAGCTGCTCGCTTCTCTATGACTGTCTCTCTTGTTATTTGTGGGGTGCCTGCTGCATGCTTTAGAAATACCTCGTTCATAGCCCAAAACACATCTGTCAACAGTCCATCTGCCTCTGCTACTCTCTCTCCTTCCTTCTTTGTCATCATCACGACATCTCCCGTTTCATCATCCAAAATGCACAGGTTGTTCAGCTGTTCGCTTATTCTCTTAAAGTCTTCAAAGCTTATTACCTTTCCGTGTTCTGTGTCTCTTTTACTGCTCCTCCCCACAGGTGTTTCGTGTGTGTGTGTCTCGCTTGTCTGCTCTGTCTGTGACGCTACACTGTCTCCTACTCTATCCAAAGGAGACGGACCTTGTGGTAGTAGCAATGGTGGCCAAGACTTTCCCTCACTTGTCCCTCCTACACGCTCATCAGCCTCATCGAATGCAATCTCTTTTTCAGCTCTAGTCCCGCCGGTCCTTGCCTCATTCCCTGGCAAAACAGCATCATTCCGTGAATCTTTACTAACTGAGGACCTTTCTTACCGGGTTTTCGACACTTTCCTTGTCTTTTTCTCCGATATTTGCGGGACTTAGCGAGTTTTTCTTCACGGGTTTTGCCATATCTTTTTGCGAGATTTGCTGTGCACTCGCCCCCTTTCCCTCCCTCTCTCTCTCAGTATGCTTATCATCTCACTCTCTGACGGATAATCACGGGAAGGACGTGGGCGACGTGAAGGGTCTTGTGCTAGGTCATGTCAGGTTGACGGGCATGATAACCACATAAGTCTGCATACACTAGCCTCTTTGCTGCCTCACCCGCCTTGCACCAACTCCCCCCCTGTCCAAACTTAACTCCACACTGTTCTCCCTTCCAGTTCAGCCCAGTACAACGAGTGGTTAGTGGGCCTGTGGTGTGGCTTTTACGAGTGAATGTAGTGGGACGTGGTGTTTCATTCTTTGTCTGTCTAGAGTTCTGAGGGGGTGTGGGTGTCGGTTTCTCACTTTTCCGTTTCTCTTTCTCTTTCACTTGCGATGGTTTTGGTTGCAATGGTGAGTTGCACACGTTGTGTGTCTCGTGAGGTTGTGAGGGCAGGAGTGGCTGTTGTAGAGGTGTCGGGGTGTTGAGCACTAGTGAGAGTGCGGGGTGGAGGGTTGTGGGGTCTGTCTCGGAGTGTGTTTCGAGCCAATAGAGCACTCGACAGTCCCCCCCCCCCCCCCCACGGGCTCTTGCGGATTGATCTAAGGGTTTGTTGTCACTTTGATCCTTTGGAGGCTCACTATCCTCCTCGCCCTCTTGCTCTGCTTCACGAGCAATAATGCTTTCCCCACTTTCTATGTTTCCCTCCATTGCTTCTTCTGCACCCTCCATCATGACTAGCCCATACTCTTCTTCTTCTGAGCTGTCTTCCCCCTCAGACTTATCCCCTTCTTCCTCCTCACCCTCCTCTCCTACTTCTCCCCTCATAAGAGTGACTCCTTTGGCTCCTTTCTTTTTAAACTTGCCACTCTTGTCTCTTGCTTTGACTTTGGACTAGTTCGTTTTGGGCTTGACTTTCGTTTGGGGCAAAATCGCTTTGTATGTCCAGTCTGATAGCAGTTATAGCATGTCGCTGTCAGCCACCACTCCTGCTCTGAAGTATCACTTCCATTCTTGTTGCCCTTGCCCTTCCCGTTCTTAGTCCATTTCTTGTTCTTCTCTCTCTTTTCTCCCTTCTCTCCTCCCTCTCCCACTCCAAACAGTAGATTCGCTCCCTTACCCTCTCTCTTCCTCTCTTTCTCCTTCCTACGTTCCTTTCTCAGTCTCTTCTGCTTCGCTTCCCACAACACGTAAATTTCTCTTGCCGACTCTACCATATCATCATGTGTTGGCCTGCTCGCTGCTGCCAATCTATAATGATCGTTGAGGTATGCGGGCCCATAGGCCTCATGCTCTGCTAGTTTCTCTAACAACCCATTTACCGCTTCCTCTGGCTCAAAGGGCTTCCCTCTCAGTGCTTCTAGCCAGTTCTTCTGCAGTAGATGTTGTATTAGATACTCATCCATATCCTCAGTCGGTCTTGGTCTCATCTCTTTAAATGCTTTCTCCTCTATGTATCTCGCCGCACCACTTAGATTACCGTATTTTGCTTTTACAATGCCGACTTTCTCAAACGGGCAATGAACGATTTTGCTGCGAAGAAATTGAATCACCTTAGATTCCGAGAATGCTGTTGTTATGAGAAGTTGGAACATTCTGCAGCGATGCAGATACTGCTGTTCTTCTCTGTATCTCTTCTTCCTCATGTATCTCTTCTTCCACAGCAAGTACACGTCCTTGTTGGTTCTTGTCATCGCTCTTTTCTTCTTTCTGTTGGCCCTATCCTCCCAAGCTTTCTTCTCTTCCTTGGAGAGTTTCCAGTTGGCAGGTTTCTCTGTCTGTGTCTTCTGGTCTTGTGGTGTTTGGCTACCTCTCTGTCTCTGTTGTCGTGTTTGTTGTGTCTCTGTTTTATCTTCTTCGTCTGATCCTTCCGGTGTGTCCACCTCGTGTGGTTCTCTCGGTTCTTCCATTTCTTCTGCTTTTCTCATCCTGTCTCTATCAAAACCATACTTTGTTTTTGCCGCTTTATGGTCTTGGAAAGCATCATGAAATATATCCCCGAGTGGTGCTAATCCCGTAGGCATACTCCTCTATCTGGTAATAGCAGCTCTGTCAATCTTTTTTATTCCCGCTAAACACCGGTGTGTGAGACATCAATTGTCTCATGCTGATCGCATGGTGCCGAAATTCGCTATCCCAGCGGCTCATAACCGTTGATTAGGTAAATACTCGGTCACTCACGGACCTAATACCTTAGACGCCGGTTTGCTGAGAGACTCCGTTAGAAGCCACGATACCAATCGACACTTTTAATCCGCACGTAGATAGCAGAACTGACAAACTCAAAGGTAATAATGAAACTGAAATAAAGTCCACACGACTGTAATTATTACACAATCATTAGTGTTCAATTCTGAATGCCAATATGGACCGTTACGTCCGTTACAATTATTGACTAGAACTATACGGATAAATTACTTACCAGTCACAAAGTAATCACTAAAAGTAAAACGTAATTGTCCTACCAACGGGGCGCTGCCCTGTGTATAGTCTAACTGATATACACTTGCCCCAGCAAGTTGGGTAGCAACCGTCGACATTATCTATTGAAGAGAGTGAGGGTAAGAGTGAGTATGTTATGAGTATGTGTTTTTATAATTTTCACAGAATAGCTAATAGGACCTGCAGTTAATTTAATAATTAACCTTGCTCCAGGGGGAGTGTTAGACCTATTAATACAATATATTAATTACGTTAGACAGTACGGGCCAGCATATGCAATGTGTGTCGTTAGAGCCATTACGTGTGTCCGGCCTAATACGTTCCCGCCCTTTGTCTTGGCGCGTTCTTCTAATAAAGTTTATACTGCAGATGATAACACTAGCTGTTTAGTTTTGACCCCGTTTTATTAAGGTAGTCCAACATGTTATTAATATGAACAGTCTCTTATTGTGTCTGGACCGACACTGGGTATTATTAAAGTAGCACATATTTACCTATCTGCGCATACACTTTATAGGCGCAGATAGGTAAATATGCGACTTTTTCTTATACCCCTATACACAGTGATGTATAGAAGAGCTATATCTCTTTAAGATGTAGTTATATCCGTTTTTATTTATATACTTTTGAGCCGGTTGAAAACGATAATATCACGATTCATAGCCGGTACTACTTTTTTAAGCAGTATAATATTATCGTTAGGGGTGACACTGGGAAATGCCTCTCTTTTTCCTTTTTGTTGTTTGGATCTGACAGTCTCCTACATTTTCCGCCATACTGGTTTCTTCTCTTTGCAGAGGAGGAAGATAAGGTTATTTTCAGAGTGCTGTGGAATTGGAAGGATTAATACCCCGGCTTACAATAAATAATATCTTTTGATTATAACCGACAAAAGTGGAGTCCCAGCCTAGATTTTTATATCATCCAAATTTCATTTCAGCAATTTGAAAAAATCCACTCCCCTAAGCAAAGAAAGAGGAAAGGTTGTGGTGAAGTGTAGGAAAGGAGTTGGGGAGGTGTTAGAAGCTTGCAGTGCACAAAAACAACACTGAAATCTTGCACAGAGGCCCACAAGCGGCACGGCAAGACACTCGTTGTGTGTACGTTTTTGAGACCTCAAGCAGTGTGTTTGGAGTGTGTAGGGGCATAGAAAGTGTACTCAGTGAGGCAGAAACATTAGGGGGCTCACTAATGTGATTGTCGACACATTGTCGAGCCAGAGGAGTGCTTAACAGACACACAGAAGGAGAGGGAAAACACCCTCCTATCAGTTCTGTCAACACTCCTACACGCATACCTACACATACTCCTCACGAGGAGAATAACCAACAATTACTCACTCTAACTTTTGTTTGTACTGCCACAAACACGTAACACACACAAACGTTGTTGACACGTCAACACGTGCAAAGAGGCAGAAGAAAAACAAACAAACGACACACATACAGAATCCTATTCCTTTGGCATAAAACCTGTTTAGACCAACAACACCCATCCCACACCAAAGAAGGTAGGCATCTCTCAAAGGGGTGATAGGCCAGTCTATTAAGACATAGGCCGGGGGAATTGAGTGTGAATTGAAGACAGGGAGGCTACAAAGGAGTGTGTTTTGGGAACGATTTTTATTTTTGTTCGCAAACAACGAAACACACACCCCACATCACACTCAAACACTCCAAACGTGTTGTGTGGTGTCATATAGGTCAGCAAGGACAAGAATTCGGATACCGAGTGGCTTCCAAGACAATCGTCAACAAGTGTGTGAAGAGTCTACAGCACTCGGTACAGACACACAAAGACATACACGACAACACTCACAAACCTACCTACCACAGTCAGAAAAGACAAGCGAAGGTTGTTCTTTGAGTTGGAAAAAGACTCCTTCTTGAAAAAGGAAAAGAATAAGGTGATCCATTGGGCAGAGCCCAGAAGGAATCATTGAAAACCTGTTTGTACTTTTTCTGTTGTGTCATCAGAAAGGTGGTTACAGAGTTGCAGGAAATTTGTTGTGTACTGCCAGGATGCACACGTACACATCGTCTGGCTTGGCAGAAGGAGCAGCAAGGCTTCCCCCGACAGAGGGGGAGGGTGAGTCCACCAATCCTTTGACCGTTATCTGTTGATTGTTGTGTTGGGCGTGAGTTGGTTGTTGTGTTGTATTACATCGTGCTTGACATAAGCATTGACGACACAGTGAACAGAACACACGACAACAAAAACAAACACAACAGCACACTCACACACACGAGAACATACGACTCTGCTTATCTCAACCCCTCAGGGGCATACTGAAAATTGCGTGGATAGGCTCTACAACGAGATCATCCTCCGCAATAAAACTAGACATGTCTGAGGACTCAGACGGTAACGACACGCCCGCCACAGGCGGCGGTTTTATCACTCCTGCAAGGGTAGGAAGCAGAGCACAGGAGGAACCTGTCCCTCGTTCCCCATGGAGAGGGCCCGACAATGGGCTGGTAATTGCGGCTCGTGCAATTCAAACGAAGGTAGTGCTTGACCGATACCGAGGCCCAGCAGAGGGATGGCCAAGCACCCTGTAGATGACAAGGAACAGGGGACAAACCTAAACGACAACTCGGTGCATCTTTTCCTGAACAATATGTACGAGGAGGCGGCTTGGTACAGGTGTATGTTCAAGGAGCCCTCGATACAAGGGGCTATTGGACTAATGCATCAGTTCAATCCGAGCCTTACTGCAAATGGTACCAGTACCATGCACCATGTTATGGACCTCTACAGGGTTCTAGCAACCGTGCGTGACTCCTTATTAGACGAGGCGTGGCAGATAAACCACCAAAGGTATCAAGCTTTGCTGAATATCTTATTCGTCGAGAAAAAAGATCTGCAACCCTCTCTCACTTTTCCTTTCACACAGGACCCAGATAAAGAACTAGCTATAGACACCAAGTGGCCCAACTCGGCAGGGTTGCTGGTTTTTATCTCGGAGATACAAGCTTGGAATATAGTATCAGCACGAATCCTAAGTGCTGCGGTTGCAATTTGGAACCTCATCCTCACAGAGCGCAAGAGCTGGAAACGACAGCTCCTTCCCTCAGAGGACGATTCAATAGCAGCTATCCAAGCCCGGGACACCCTTAACGAGCTGCTTGATACTATCGAACAGCATCAGTGGACCTGGGTGAGTAGGATGGCAACGAAGTTTAAATACTTCAAGGCCAACATGGTGTTCGATAAGTTTGTCAGAAGTGGAAAAGCGGTGGAAAAGAAAATCGCTCCCCATCCGGCGGTCAAGCTCTACTGGTGCAACTTCCTCGCCATGTGCGAGTTGGTAGCACAGATCATCAGTGATATCCTCCGAATTCGCCTAGCAAACGAGGTTCATGTCACATATCGCAACGATGGCAGAGCAACTATCATCCCAGAGGGAACGACATTCGTTTTCTTCCACAGGAAGGTAATTGTCCCGCCTCCGGGAAACAACGGGGGTGGCGGGCATAACCGACCTTCAAACACCACTGAACAACAAAAGACTGCGAACGACAAGTTGGTCGAACGAGCTCTAACTCGGCTCGACAAGGCCACAACTTTCGACAATGGCAAATGTAACCCGCAAATTAATATCGATTATGGCGAGGGTATTTTGCTTTTGTTGGGCTATACGTGCCTGGACAGCACAATTGGGCAGTTCAGCCTCACGGCTGCCGACACTAAACAGATATTAGCCAACAAAGCCAGTCGGTGGGCTTCCCAAGACTTGCTAACCCATAAGTGGCCCCAATGAGACGAGGAAGCGGGTCGATTGATCCAAGGGGGACAATTGAAGCCTCCCATGCGACCTCATCATCTTGAACAATTCGTCAAGGGAGCCAATGGGGGTTTCATGTGCGACCCTGTCATAGTCGCGGACCTTGTGTCGGCAATGGCACAACGTATGTGGGAGGCCGATGTTCCCCACAACGAAATCGTGGATCTTCCACAAAAGTTGATCACGCCCCTTGTTCGAGCCGATTTGGCAATGTTACTAGTGGCAGTCCTCAAGGGAATCGCTAGAGCAACAACCACCAAAAGTCGAACATCAGGGGAGAGATACATTCGAAATGTCTTGTCGCAGGCACAAGATGCCGATGACCGAGCTTTCTCGCTTCAGAGCTTTCGCGTTGATCGGTTGGTCGAGGTATCCGCGTGGGATGCAAATTTTGTGAAGAAGTTAAAACTGAACCTGCTTAAACTATTTTATTTTCTCCTAGTGTAACTAAAAGCAAGTAAGAACAAAATCCAACATCAATAAACTAATAACAACTAGAGCTTGGAAAAGAATTATTAAAGTCACGAACGGAAACTATACTTATCCGCTTGAGGGTTGGCAATTTTAAGCTAGAGACCAGGCTAGTTAATATTAATAACATGGATTATTAACAATTAAACCTCTAATCATTACGCGACGGAAACACGTGCTTAACTTTATATTAATACTTTACCGGAACGGTGTAGAAGACCCGAGCACTTTGTGACTTGCTTAGTTTGGCAAATCTGAAATATTTTACTAAACACAGATTGAGGTACAAAAGAGGCGCGAACTAAGAGCGCATGTCCTGACCTGATTCTTACAATTGACCTAATCAGTCTAATCATAATAACTCAAGTCCATTGATCAATATCAGTCCTAACAATTAAATTCTAGGTCCTCAATTGTGAAAATGATACGGCATATTGAATTACATTACCAATTCTATTCTAACAAAGAAGTTGGTATAAAGCTCCCCCTAATTCATTAGGACGTCAAAATACAATCTACTTGTAATACTACTATCTTCTTTGTCTCATACTCATGTAGCAAGAGTCAAACAGAGTGTCCTGTTAAGCGATCAGCTCCACGCTTGAATACTGAAGGGCTAGTGATCTTCTTTGACAGTATGTCAGCCCTGTTCTCTTCGGATGGCACCCACTTGACCATCACCTCCCCCTTCCGTATCGCCTCAGTGAGATGATAATGCCTAAGCGCAATGTGCCTGAGCCGCTTTGCAAACACCGAGTTGGCTGCCGTGCTGACAGTCGCTTGGTTGTCCACCCTGAGTATCGGCACCTCATCGAGCTCCTTCTTGAGGGGGTTACCTTCAGACCATGGCAAAGACCGCAACACATTCCTCACTGCTTCCAAGTCATGCAAGACTTCAGACGCCGCATATGTTTCGCTCTCTTGCGTTCCTGTTGCTAAATGCTTCTGGGTTGTCGACCTGACCGACACCGGGCCTCCAGCCAAAAACACTACCCCACCCGTCTTTGAGTACATCTTTTCACCATTCCCGAGTGACGAGTCAGAGTCCGCCTCCAGCCTTCTATTACCGCTAGATGCAAACCTGACGCCTCTGTTCCTCACGTACACAAAGTAACGCAGCAGCTGTTCCGCTCCACAGTAGTCGAACTTTTCTCTGCTAGCTTGATGCTCAGCAATCGACGCAATCTCCGCAATCGCTTCTGGTACGCTTGCCTTGAGATAAATAAAACTCCCCACAATCTCTTGCGGGTCATAGTCGACCAAAGCCGGCACCATCTTCGACCCTTCCGGCAGCCAGGGCGTCTTAGCTGGCATCCACTGGCGTCCATCGTTCCTCTTGAACCGCTGCAGCAACGTGTCGATATACTGCCTTTGGAACAGAGTGATTGAGTACACTCCACACTCGAACTCAATTGATAGAAACTCTTTCACAAGCCCGAGGTCTTTGACATTCCCCCACTCACCGTTAAGCTCTTTCACATACTTTTACCTGCTGCCCTTTGAAGACGCAGCATGAATACTGTCATCCACGTGATACGTGAGCACCTCTGTCTTGTCAGTCTCTTCATCAACCCTCGCAAGCACCACCGGATCCACTATGCTATGTTGGAAGCACAGCTTCTTCTGCGTCGGGACTACCCTGTCGTTCCAATAAACATGACCAGATGGCTTGAGACCATTTACGCCCCCTACTGCCTCCCATACCGTATTAGGAGGCACATACCCTGCTGGAGGACGCAACCATACCGGTATACGAAGCTTGACGTTCGGAAAAGCACTCTCCTCATCAACACTGAAAATGTCCATGTCCTGCAAGACTGCCAGAGCACACGTCAGCCAAACCATCTCTACTCTGCAAGTTGGCAGATCAACCTTGTCATACTGCCATGACGGTTGCAAGAACCCTATGCCTGCTATTCTCGACTTTGCTTCCACCATTGGCCCATCAGCTGTTTCTCTCTTCTCAAAGTCGACAAATCTGGTCGGCACAAGAGGCTCCCCCGGAGGCTTTTCAGAGATGTGTCGTTCCACTATTGCACCAAGCTTCAGGTGTTTGTCTATGTCCGCAAATCTAGACTCATTGAATTTGCCAGACGCAGTCGCTTGGCGATACGGAACTGGTACGGTCACCAGAAATGCCCCTGATCTGAAGTTATCCGGCTTCGTTTTCTCTCTGTTACGAGGCTCAGAGACTATGTTGGTAGCGGTTATTTGCCCCGTCCCATGAAACCGGCACTCCATTCCTATTTCTCTTGTTTTCCACTCTGGGGGCAACAGGGTTAGCAGAGCTCCTCTTGTTTTCAGCTCTGCCTGCAACCCCCTGAGCAACAGACATGACTTTCGTTGGGCAGCTCATCCTCCCCTTTAACCAACCTGACAACTCCAGCATCTCCACCATCGACACCCTGGTCCGTCGCTTCTGTCGGCAACGCACTGGCTTCCGTATATTTCACTTCCCGTTCCGGCTCGCCGACTTCGTCTGCCAGACGTTGGATCACAAGCCACTCGTCGTCGGTAAAAAATATTCCGGGATTTTCGTCACTTTTGCCACTTTTTTCCCGTGCTATGTTGGAGCTGTGAAACAGATGTTGGGATGACGCTGCCATTCTGCTTCCTGGGTACAGCGTTGGCCACCCGTGCGTTGTGTAATCCCTCACCATGATGTCTGCCGTAACCTTGATCTTCCCGTCGTAAAAACTCCAGACCACATACGCAGACTGCTCCACGTTGATGCCCATAAATACTCCTGGCTCCCCCCTTTCCTGCCCCTTTTTCCCTTCTTTGTATATCACACACAGCCAGCTGCAGCCAAAGGGATGTAGCATGGAGTAGTGAGGGGGGGTCTTCCATAGAATGCCTCGTGCCTTGATAGCTTTGTCCCTGCCCTTCCTTGTATGTTTAGTAGGAACGTAGCATAGTTAACTGCCAGCGGTAGGAAGTAAACCCGCACTGATCGTGCAACCAGAAGTGTAGTTGCCAAGCTGAAAACCACCTTTATTCCCGCCTCAGCATATGCATCCTTGTTTGGATCATCTCGCACAGGCAGATGGCGTTCGACTCCCATCTTTTTCAGATGTTCCTTGATGCCCGTTGCAATCCATTCTTTATCTGTTCGAAACTTTTTCATCTTATTACCAGTCTGCGTCTCAGACCACGCCTGCAATTGCTTCACTTGCTCCAGGGTTGCATTCTGATCTCGTGTTTTGCACCAATAGCTGCGTAGCAGTCCCGTAACATTATCCACAAACACGTTGCAATAGGGAGTATCCCCGTACATGGGGAACAAGATCCTTCCCGTTCCATAACCACTCCAGTCTTCCCCAGCTTTCTCGCAGACTGTCAAGGACGCCCCCACGAAGTTGGAATGCTTTCGCATCTTTGTTGTCATACATGAAGTGCAGGCATGATTCTCGACAGATCCTTTTCCCTTCAACGTGATGTTGTTCATTTTCATGAATGTCTCGCCACAGTAGTCCCAAAGTGAACACGTCAGTAGCTTCCCAGCATCCACAGCCGCAGCAGGGTCCATTGTAGTCGTCCAGAAAGCAGATTGGTAGCGTAGTGAATGCGATTTGCTTTCATCTTTTGCCTCCGGTGTCTGCACAGTTCTAAACTTATACTGACAGGCATCCGGATCAAAATCGCCTACCAATATCTTGTCACTGGGTCGCACGTCAATTTCTTTTTTCGTAACGAAGAAACCGCCGCCTTGCATCACAATGCTGTATCCTTGTTTTTGTAGCTGCCCCGCCGAGAAGAGCACCCTATCCAACGTTTCGATGCAATAGGCCTCCTCCATCTTTACTTGTTGAGGCTGTCCTTCCCCCGACATTCCGACAAACTCCATCTTCCCCATGACTGTCGCTTTTGTAGGCACATCCATTCCTCTTAGGTCCAGCCTCTAGTCAGCTTTGTCTTGCAACATTGACGCGTTCGGAACCAGGTGTTTTGATGAGCCACTATCGAGGTAGATCGCCTTTTCTTCTTGTTCTTCACCTCTAACCGCCATCATGCTCGCAGGGTCATATTCCATAGGGGTGTTAGGCGGTTTTCTTTCCTCTTCTATCTCGCCTTGATCGACAGCATCCGTAGGTAGACGTTCTCCCCCATCCACTCCAACCGTAATAGTTGTACGCATCTCATCCCACGTCCCCACCTTCCTTTCTCCTGTTGCAGCCACTCCACTCGGCACCTGACCCCGTCGTATAACCGATTGCAGACCCGTCTGTGCTTCTTCTTCTTCACCGGGTCCCGTCGAAGTCACACTTGCAGTCTTCTTTTCTTCCACAATAGCGTATGGCGGCGGGAATTGTCGCGCTCTCTCTCGAAGCAACATCCTCTCGTTATCATTCCCAGCACTCTCCATTGCTTGCATGAGAGCTTCCCAGCTGATATCGATCCATTCAGCCGCGTCTGTCGTAGGACTCATCATCAGGGTTCTGTTGTATCTCGGCATCATCCCCGTCTTGCCCGTGTCCGGCCGTTCATGAAAGAAGCGTAGCATCCGTTGAAACGCCAAGTCCGCCCGCATTACAGTTATAGTTGACGCATGCCCACCAAGTCCCCTTGCTGGGCCATAGCTTCGTTGTCCAGCACAGCTTGCCACGAGGACTTGACTCCCTCCGTCTGAGTATACTTGCAGAATACTTTATGAGTTCTCCAGTCCTGCCCTTGGCACCACCTTCTACAATAGTCGACCATTTTGCAGTGGCCACATTTCTTTGCTGCTTCTTTGGCGCAGAACTCGCACTCCCTCGGTACTCTCTTGAGTAGCCCTTCTGCAGTATCAACGCCTGCTCCTTTTTCCAGCCCTTTGAAATAATCCTCCCAGTTGTGCGGCACGACTTTGAAGTTATAAAACCATCTCCAGTATCGTAGTTCACTCAAACAGGCGTTATTAAAGCACGTCCAGTAGTCTGCTATATTTATTTTTCCATTGCTGCCGTCTCTCGGTGCATCCACTTCTTCCTCTCCAATGTAGATCATCGGGCTTGTCGCAGCCATGAATGCAAATGCCTTCTTCCTTCCAGTGTCTTTCGCCCCAACTTCGATGAGACCTCCCCCGTCCGCAGCCGGTGCAAGGGAGGCATCCATCGTTCGTGGGATCTCCATGTCGTTGGTAGACACTGCCAAACACGACACGACCGGCGCACCGTTGTTGGCTTTCTTCCCGGCACCCTTGTCCCCCGGCCTAGCGTTGTCTTGGCTCGCGCTTCCGTTACCACTCTGCCTTTGATTTGCGTTCGCCTTCTGGTTTCCGCCTGGCGGCATCTTCTTCCGGTACCTGTCCTTCAATGTAGGACATCTTCTTCCCTGGTGGTCACGTCCCGGGATCCGGCACTTTATGGTACAAGTAAAGTACTTGTGCGGGTTGCCGCAGTTGTAGCATTCTAGCTTTCTCCCTTCCTTTGCTGGTACATCCCTTGTCTTCTGCTGCTGCGTAGCAACCATTGCTGTCCCCAACGCTTTCTCTTCCCTTGGCATTGCTTCATTTGCTATCACTCTCCTCTCGAAGAGCTGCTTGAAGTCGTCCCATGTAGCCGAAGGTGTAGCCACTTGAGCGTCCAGGAATGATTTCCATATGCTCCTTTGTTCGCACTTTCCAAGTGCAGTCTTAATAAACTGCATTCTCATTGTAGCACTTATCGGTTCCGCGTGAGCCTCCAAGAACTGGCAATGCGATTCGAAGTCGCTGAGTTGCGCCCGTAGGTCTTCCTTGCAGTTGAATCTCCACCCGCATACTAGGTTATTCCTTTTTGTTGCTTCTGGTGAGCGTCTTTGCCCTAGTACCTTTGCCGGAGCAATCTCAATAACTCTTCCGGTCTCGGCCGATCCTCCCGCGCCAGGTGCCTCACGATCCGCTCCGACGCCGACCCGTAGTCCAATCCTTTGTACATTCACATGAAGATTTGGGCCCTTCTGGCCATCACCCTTCGCCTCTGTACCGGAATCAGCTCTTGCTTTGCTCTTGTTGCTTGACGTCGACATCTCCCCGTTGCCGCCTCGCCGCTGCTTCCTTGACTTCTTTAGCTTCCGCGCGAAGTTCCGCCTCCACCTCGGTTATCCATCGATCACCTCAGCCAAAGGCTGCACATATTCCCAGCATTCCACGGAAGCGAGATCTGCCCGAACCTGCGCATACCAGTCGTCCCAGCTCCATCCACTCGCACCATCCTTGAACGTAGGTGCCTTTCCCTGTAGGATAGCGGTCGCAGCGTCCTTTAGCGCAGAAGAGGTCATAACCATTAATACTTTACCGGAACGGTGTAGAAGACCGGAGCACTTTGTGATTTGCTTAGTTTGGCAAATCTGAAATATTTTACTAAGCACAGATTGAGGTACAAAGGAGGCGCGAACTAAGAGCGCGTGTCCTGACCTGATTCTTACAATTGACCTAATCAGTCTAATCATAATAACTCAAGTCCATTGATCAATATCAGTCCTAACAATTAAATTCTAGGTCCTCAATTGTGAAAATGATACGGCATATTGAATTACATTACCAATTCTATTCTAACAAAGAAGTTGGTATAAAGCTTAACTCGTACGAGTTGTAGCAGAAAGTGGAACGAAAGTGCGGACTCCACCGCAGTGATAACCAGAGTCACTCAAAATTATTGTTGGAAGTAATTGTGTCAGCTTTGGCGCCAAAAACTTTATGTTTACATATACTTAGGCGCGGGCTGACTTGAGTGAACTCTGACCCTTTTTCCCACCAAACATAGGCGGGCTTTCGCTCCACTTTAATCAGCGTGTTCGCTCATTCGTCTCTCCTCATCCATGAGCTCCTCGCGATCCGCTCCGACATACAACTGGTAGCAATCTGACGACCAGCGTCCGGCCCGTTTGATTGCCCATTCCGGGACGCCAACCGCTGCCAAAGCCGCTGCACCTCCTCGACGTAGAGAGATGCCATTAAACTTCTTCCCGGTAGCGACTCCGGCGTGCTCGAACAGTTCTCTCATGGTTTTGACGAAGACGTCGCGAGAAAGAGCTGACCCGTCGGCTAAGCGGAAGTATGCGTTGAAACTGCCCTCATTCAATCCGACGCTCTCACAGCTGCTTTCGTAGCGTAGTTTCCATTGCACCGGGCAGATCAACTGATTCTTCTGCTCGCTCAACACTACTTCGCATCCACGTCGGAAACGATCGGTCTTCGAACCGTCCAATTGTAAAATTACCCCTTGTGACTCTTGCCTTAGACCCTTTCTTCTTATTCACCCAATCCAGGACCTATTTGCTAATTGTAGAAAGCATACCGACTGTCAGAGTCAACCGATCGTCTAATTCGACCCGCTTGGAACGTTTTACTCCACGCCACAGTAGCTCGATAAAATGATTGCGGGTGGGGTCCTCGAGGCCCAACTTTAACATATAGTCGCGGATACCGTAAAGGTAAACTTTGACAGTGCTGACCGCAACGAACGGATCGATGTAAGTCAGGAACATGATGATCACCACTGCGTCTGGCTTCCAATATGGGATCTGCCATTCGTCAGTCGAATAATTAATTGCAAGATTTCGGAGGCCATTGATAGCACTCCCGTACGAAGCGTTGGTTCGTGCTGCGGTCGCCCTCTCCATGTAACCAATCGCATCGTCCACGAGATATGGGGTCGTTACAGCAGCGGGGGATCCTTCAAAGTAGGTGCGGAGGGGGCTGACTTTTCCCGTTCGGCGTTTGCTGCTCCCGCCTGCCCACGAGCCAACAGATCAACCACTTTGAGTTCTCTCTCTCGGTACTTGCGAAGCAGTCACCATCATTTCTTCCCTCGTAAATTTTCGCAGCCACTCATCCAAAATTCTTTGCATCCTACGATTAGGAGAATACGCTGCTTTGATCACGAGACATGCCGGTTTGCAGTCCGACACCATGTGGATTCTTCTTACTCCCGTGACCCTGAAAATTTCCCAAGCCGAGCGGAGTGCATTGTACAACTCTCTCTGTGGGGAGGCTGCTTTGCTGTCCTTGGCCGACACACACAGCTTGAGCTCGGCATTGGACCATGGGGCTGCCTTCTTGAGGCCATGGAAGGGACCTGATCTATGACACTCAATTTATCGAGGTGATGTTGAGTTCAGGGGGGGTATTGTAGTATGATACTACATCATTACATTATTAATATTCCCTGATGGAACTCTAATATCACTAGTTACCGTTAGGATTAGAATACCTGACACCGCACACCGGATATTTACTGACTAGTGTGAAATGCCAATCTTACCTACATATTGCCAGAATAAGTGGCATTACTGCGGCACTATATTTCTAGACCTTTCTAGATCGTTGTGT
The DNA here is from genome assembly GCA_019918135.1 of Paulinella micropora. Taxonomy (NCBI): domain Eukaryota; phylum Cercozoa; class Imbricatea; order Euglyphida; family Paulinellidae; genus Paulinella; species Paulinella micropora. The sequence continues at coordinate 31,350 of WBZZ01001207.1, forward strand.
AGAACGGTAAAGGGTGAGAATATAACAACTATTCATTTCCGGTTTTTCTATTTCACTGATTACGTTTACCAGTCATTACTAAACCTAATCCTCATTCTAGAATAACTAGAACATCACCTCTACCGTCGGTCAGTTATTCTTAGTTCTGACAGTCTTTGCATTGTCATTAAAGAAGTTTTATTGAACTCGATAAGTTCCTTACGGATTATTCGATCGTGGTAAACCGCTTTACTGAATAATAATCATGTTATCTGGTAGTACACCGGGATCGTGTACCAGTGGACAGTCCTTCCGATGGGATTGAAAACTGCCCCGGCTATCTTTCAGGATTGCATGAATCAGGCTTTGTCCGACCCGAAGTACGGTGATCCGAAGTTCACCGAAACTTACGGACATACTAACCAGTATAGCTTTTGTTACATCGATGATATCGTTATTTATTCAAAGACAGAAGCGGAGCACCTGGCTCACGTGTCGGACATCTTGAGACGCCTAGAAGCCTTCGGCCTCAGGTTGAACCTAGAGAAGTGTTCGTTCGCTAAGGACCACATCGATTATCTAGGGTACAGAGTCAAGGATGGGGTAATAGTTGAAGCCAGAGAAGCGGGACGCTATCCGTTCCCTTCCACGCCCAAACACACGCACAGCGCTGCACTCCTTCCTCTGTATGGCACAGGTGTACTCGGAATTTATTCCGAACTTCCAGGACTTTGTCAAACCATTACGGGACTTCTGCATTCACGGCGACCCGGATGGCGAATCGCCCCCAAAGGCGGCACAGGTATACACAAAGCTGAAGGAGGCGTTGACACGAGACCCCCTCACAGAGGGCGGATCGGTCTTGGTTCTCCCCGACTTTGAGAAGCGCTTTGTAGCAACCGACGCGTCGAAATACGCGGTCGGGGCTGTCTTACAACAATACGATTCTGACCACAAACAGTTGAGACCGATCATGTTCGTCAGCAAGAAGTTGACGCCTAAACAAGTCAACTATTGCACCATACAACGCGAAGCGTTGGCGATAGTTTGGGCGTTCAGTCGGCTGAGGGAGTACTTATGGGGTGCTCCGAACATATTGGTTCAAACAGATCATGCCAACCTTAGATGGCTCATGGACCGAGAACATACGGGACGACTGGCCCGATGGCAGTCGGAGCTGGCCTTGTATGATTTCACCATCTAGTGAATTAAAGGTAAAGACAATACGGTCCCAGATAGCCTATCACGGATGCCTCGGGTGAAAGGCTCCGTGGGCGACGGATTAGATCGCTTTGCCTTAGAAACTCCCACGGCCTGCCTAGTCGGATGGACAGCCGATGATGACTGGACGGCCACGGAGCATACAGCGGATTTCAAAGACACGTTGCCGGCGGGGATGGCATACATGGCCACCAACGCGCAAAGCTGGACACCGGGATATAGACCCGATTCTCAAGCTGAACTGTTGGACCAGCTGCAATGCATACGTCGCGTGTGCTGCGCGCAACACGAAGCTGATGACTGGCAAAACCTGCTGGAGCAGATCGACACCCAGTCGGACATCCTCAGCGAGGGGGATATAAAACCGGGTCAGACCCATGAACATGAACACTCCTTTAACGCATTTTTCGCGGATAGGACCAGTCGTTCTGGGTACCCCAGCACGTTCACCCTTCACGGTCGGCGATTATCGCGGCTGCCGAACAAACACACCGAACAGGGGGGCCTATAAGCCTAGTCACCAGTGCTCTCCAGTTGGATGATATGGATATGACGGTGGCGAGCCCCGAGGTGTTTGGTCAGTTGGCGAAGAGCTCTAAGGAATGGGGCCCCTTCATTGCTCACGCTATTGACCCGATAGCACACCCTGAGACAAGAGAGATAAGAGCCCATAAGAAAACGATGACCTGGCATGATGACCTCCTGTGGTATAAGGGGGCAGTCGGTAAGTGGGAAAAGACTCCTTCAAAGTGGACACTGTAGGTTCCAACCCAGTTACGCAAGGCGATCCTTTTAGCCACTCACCGCTCTGCTCTCAACTCACACACAGGAAGGGATAAAATGTCATGGTTTATTTCACGCAGGCTTTGGTGGCATGGCATGCAGAAATCCATTGCCGACACAGTCGACACATGCGAACACTGCAAGCAAACCAAGACCCACACAACAACGCTCAGAGAGGCCTTTATGGCGAATACAAGCTTGTTGAGAACCTATTCGAAATTTGCATGTTGATTACGTAGGACCGCTACCGCGAGCGGAGATCCACAATTATCGGTACATCCTGACAGCCATAGACCGCTTCTCGAATTATGTGTTCGCGGTACCAGTTGTGGAAAAGGATGCGGAATCGACATGCGAGGCCCTGGTCGACCATGTCTTCCGATATACCGGAGTGCCGAAAAATGTGTACAGCGATCGGGGATCGGAGTTTACAAACGAACTCTCCGCTCGGCTGTCCACAGTGTGGGGCTTTAAGTGGAAGTACGTAACTGCATATTCACCAGAGCAACGGCAAAATCGAAAGGGTCCATAGACCGCTCAAGGCCGCGCTCCAGCAGTATTGTCGCGATAATCAGCACATATGGCATAAGGCCTTACCGTCTTTTGTGTTCTCCATGAACAACACCGCATCGAGGGCACTGGGCGGAAAAGCCACGGGCGCTTCCCCCAATCTCCTGGTATACGGGCAGCACTTGAGGATTCCGGAGGAGCTGGTGTTACCAAACCTCCCGCAAGGGGGCTTTTTGGAGCACGATGAGCTGATGGCCTGTCGCCTACGAGTCATGGCGGAAGCCAGACACTACGTCATGAAGGCGCGGGAGGCCGAAGAGGCTCACAAACAAACCAGCAGACGCCGAACAAAGTCAAGTATGAGTCGGGGAATACCATAAAGGGGACTTAGTCTTCCAGGTGTACGTACCCCAGGTACCCAACTTGGTTAGCGTCAAACTCTTCCCGATGTGGCAAGGCCCTTACACTGTTGTAGAACAAGTAGGTGCTTTGACATACCGAATACAGGGAAAGGTAAGACGCTAGTAGTACATGTACGGCGGCTGATGCGTTTTAACCCCATGCTGGATCGTAACGAAACAATGACGGAAGCGGTACAGAAGCTGGAACACAGTTTAAGGCCGCCGCCCAAGCGCCGAGACAAGACGGCCGAGGCGAAAGAGATCCCGACATAACCCTTGGCGGCCGTAGTCGAGGGGAATGATACGAATAATAACGAAGCCGAAGAAGTCGTGGCCGAACAAGCCGATGCTTCCGAAGGGGACGTTATCGCGCCAGGGCCGACCAACCACCTGCAGTCGGAACAGGAGGAGAGGGTTGAACCGGTGCCGAGACGCCCACCAGCTGAATCAAAGCTGAGGTCGGCCGACGACGTAAAAACCATGCACTGGCACGTCGGAAAGATATACCTTCTTCGGCCACCAGATGCACATGTGTCGGCGACGACTGCCTCAACGATTTCTTCCTCATGAAAGTGAGAGAATGGGAGCCGCAGACTCGGGTTACGCGCGCAAGCAAGGCAATCAAAGCCGAGCCGCCCGTAATGCAGTTCTATCGATCACACCAGGACCTCGACGAGCCGGAATCACGGACTTTTTATCCGGTGTACCGCGACTCCAACCAAGTCGAAACGTTCTGGAAAGGCATCACTGACAAGTCCGAAGGCTGCACGCCGTGGCAAATACAGGCGTGGCCTTGGATGGTGCTGGATTACCCATTCGATCTACAGCACGGTCGAATCCCCCTACGGGTGTGGGATGAAATAGTAGCAGAGGGTATAGCGACCCATTTCATCGGGGCACCGCCGCCAGGCAAATATAAGAAAGCCAAATTGGGACAGGCGAAGAGACGCAAGTTAGCTTAGCCCAGCATGCCGTGTGACACCTCACAAGCATAGTTAACGCGGGTAGTATGCGAGATCCAAAGACCAATACTGGGTAGCAACAGTAAGAAACTAGCCATAGGAAAGGGACACTGCTTTGGACTCCATATCTGTTAAAATACTACCTAAGTCCATTCTTCTTAGAGATAGCAAAAGAGAGCCTAACATGACATGATACACGGGAAAAGACCCTGCCTTAGTAATACCCTCCGTGAGGTGCGACGGCCCTGAAGGTATCTTGACTGGCTAGTAGTTGGTGTTCCACCAGGGGTCGGAATAGCTTCGGGCTAACCATGTTGACGCGCAGCAATGCCCGTTGATATGGTTGGCATTGCACATTATACCCACCTCCTCTCGAGTTGCACACCCGCCTCCCGCGGCACTGGCATGAGTGGTGTATGATAAGTTATTCCCCACAGAGTGTCGTAGATATTATGCTCGCTCTTGTTTGCTCTTTGTTTGGATGGAAGGGGCTCTAAGGCATCCGACGGCCCTACGTATACAAATAAGCATATCTATATCACTAAGGAATATAACATGTCCCTATTTACATACCACCGCAAATCGCGCAGTACGGCGAGGGTGGAGCACGCGGACAGCAAAGATGACCGGGGCATGGGTGCACCCGCGTTGTCACGCTATTGACCAGCGTTTGGAAACGAGAGTCGAACACCGATTCGAGAACAACACACACATTACACATTGCACATTGCTCGTTGTGCTTGGGCTGACATACAGATATATATACATACGAACTCACGGACATATACGTGATATAGGCACCTGGCGGTGTATGTTTGGCACCGAACATCTGGTGGAGCAGTATCTGGGATTCCTCCTGGCGTGCGTGGCTTCGGTCCTGGTGATACTGATAGTACATCTAGGATTACAGGCGATCGCGGGAGAAGGGCAACGGCTGCGGGATAGTCCGGCGGGAACGACCCCGGCAGCTAGCCCGGTGGCGGACTGGCGTCGCGAAGCGGAGCAACTGGACGAATCAGACCCATCTGAGGCAGCAAACTTCAGGTGCGGTCACATACATAACTCACCAGAGGGGACACCCCACATCACAATGACCACTCCGAGCAGTGGCGCAAACAACCTTGCAAGCAAGGGCGCACAGGGAATCGAAACCCTGCAGCGCAACCTTGGCGGTCCCAACACACTGCTCACACCCGCTCAACCTTCAGGTGGCACGACTCAGGCTAGTGTTGTGACCACACCGAAATCCCCACGGGGAAAAGCTGAAGTCGAGTCGGAGATGTTGACGACCCTTATGAAGTCATCGGCTGACGAGGGGGAGCCTGGCACCGACTGAGGACAGCACACACACCGATGAGGACGTCGATCCCGAAGGGTTAAACACCCCTCAGCACTCGGGATTTGGGTGGATCCCAGAAGAAGACGAGAGCCTATACTATGGCGAAGAACTGAGCCTCACGCGGATGGACGCGAGGGAGGAAGCACGCTTGAGATACTGGGAGAAAGTCGGGGATGAGGATAGACTCAAGCCCGACGCTTACAGTGACAAGCTGAACCCGCCCGAAGGGAAGCGGCCCGATGAGCGGCCACAGCCCACGGATCCGACGTATCCGACGGCACATTGGGGCAGGGACGAAGTATTCCCCGCGTACTTCCATGCCTCCGATAATATATTCGGAGTATACGGAGCGATCGACCGTCCGATATACGCATATTCGGAACGGGGCCCGGTACCGCCACGAACGTGGAGGGTCGTAGCACCCGGAGTGCGTAGGGCATATCGTATCGACACGGAAACGATGTTGAGAGGTATGGACCTACACCTGAACCAAGACCCAGATCGGGAAAGGGAGGAGTATCAGAAACCGGTGCGTTACGCGTATGACCCACTGACGCGCAGACTACACCGAATCTACCCACCTTACCCAGATATCACGGATGCGGAGCGCCGGATGCGGCTGCAATGCCCGGCGCTCGCACACACAACCAACGAACGAACGTTCCCGTTCACACCGTCTAAGAAGCCGTACCGAATACGATTGGTGGGCAACCAGGTTAATTGGGTCCCAGACCCGCACTTGTTTGAGGCAAACCCTCGCAAGATTAACCTGCCGCCACCAAAGCCTCCATTCGACGAACGGGGCTTCTCGGACTACATTGACAAGGCGAGGTACGAGCCCACCGAACAGGACAACGTCCTGAGGGTACAGTGTGAAAGGGTCAAAGAAACGCGGGAGGGGATGGGGCCCGCGATGCTCGCGGAGATGGCACCTCACGGAAAGAGCGTACGCGTCACCGGAGCGATACGCGCCTCACCGATGTCCAGATCACGCATACAATGGGGACATCGAATTGATATCCTGCGCACAATCACCGCCAAGTTTCGAATGGGGGAACCCACACACATGGGGGTTTCGCGACAACCCGTTACAGGGGATCGCTCGGTACAAGTCGATGGACGAGGACCGAGTGAAATTTACCAAAACCTTGTTCGAGCAAGCCAAATCGCTGCGAGGATGGGTGGTATTGAACGACTATCAGCGAAAACACGCCCTCCGGTTCTACAGCATCTGGAAGGATCCGAGATGTTTGCTTGAACCATACCAGCTCAGAAAGTTGCAGTGGTCGCAGGAAGATATCAATTCTTACTACAGACTGCTCGAACTTTCGGGTATCCCATTGCCCGAGGAGGTCAAGGCATACATAGGTTGTGGTGTCGGGAACGTTCTTCTCGCAGCCATGGTTTTGGGGTATGGACACGTGACGGGTTTGGAGCAAAACAATTGTTCTAGGGAATGGAAGTTGAAAGTGGGCAGGGCTAGTGTTGTTCGCCAGGAAAGTGGACATGCACAGTTGTGGACTCAACAAGATCCTGTGGTTTTGTGGAAAGCTAGAGTACAGAACACTGTTGATTTGGAGCGTTACTTCAAAAAATACAGATGGCAAACGCGGTCTGTATCTATGCAAAGTGAAACCTGCAGGTTCAAGCATCGAAAATGCAAGCCTATGCCCTTGAGGCCGCTTGCTCTCATCTGCTACCAGGACATATTTGATCTGTGGACATGTGCGTATGAAATGCAACACTATTTCCTTGTGCACTGCCTGCCAAGCTGTCCAGAATAGAAACACCACCACGTTGCCGAGACAATTGCACGTAGTTCAGGTTCGGAAAAATTTGTTCTGGTGTGTTGGAAAAGACTGAAATAATAAAAGTTTGACTCGTATGTCAAGTTTGAAGTGTGATGCTTCCGAGATGCGCTACTAATTGTACTTGCATGTGTGGTAGTAGTTTTATCGAGTACCGCGACTGGAGGGCGTGCGCCCAGGGCTGTTATTGCGTGTGGAATATGATGGTAAAGAAAGCAATTGCATACTTGAGGCGCAAGATGAATTTTTGGGTGAGGAAGAGCTTGTCGTTTCAGTCAAGCAGTTGGATACGTGGACGGACAAGAAACATAAACTTAAGGCCCTGAGACCAGCACGTTCTGAGTCAGGCCGCAAATATGGGCTACTTGATGAATTAGTTTATAGTGAGCAACTATATCTTGGACAATCGCATCTCCTAATTCGGGCGCGAACTTATTTTCAAGATTTTGTCTGGTCTGGACGAAAGGAAGCACAACCTGGCAGGGGCAGATGCCAAGAACAGGTAGAAAAAGAGGGGGAATGCAAAAGTAAAGAAGCAAGCGTAAAGCGGGGACGAAAGAAGCCTAGTTTTGCTATCGTACCAGTGTCTAATAACTCGGGAGAAAACGAAACAGAAGCAGGGAATGCACCGTCGGCTATGGCAAATGCAAAGCGTAGTAGGCCGCCGTCCAAGAAAGTTTTGGTAAATGCGCAACAGTAGGTATTCCTTGACTCTAAATTCCAGGTATACCTTGACTAGAAATAGACATGCAATGACTTAGCCTTTCCATGTTTACCTTACATATTCAACGTATACCTTGAAATATTCAAAGTATACCTTGGAATAGTCAAGGTATACCTTGAACCAGTCAAGGTATACCTTGATATTCCAAGGTATACCTTGAAATATCAAGGTGACTTACATTGAAAGATAGATTCCAAGAAAACCTTGAATTTAGAGTCAAGGCATACCTTGAACTTAGCGTCAAGGAATACCTTACCTTTAAATTCAATGTATGCATTGAATTTAAAGTCAAGGTATACCTTGACGCTAAATTCAAGGTATACCTTGGATTTGCGTCAAGGTATAACTTGGATTTGCGTCAAGGTATAACTTGACTTTAAATTCAATGTATACTTTGGATTTACGTCAAGGTATACCTTAACCTTAAATCCAAGGTATACATTGGATTTAAAGTCAAGGAATACCTTGAACGCAAGGTATACTTTGAATTTAAAGTCAATCTATACCTTGACGCAAATCCAAGTTATACCTTGACGCAAATCCAAGGTATACCTTGAATTTAAAGTCAAGGTATACCTTGACGCTAAATTCAAGGTATACCTTGAATTTTAGCGTCAAGGTATACCTTGAGCTTTTAGTGTGTTTTTTTTTTTCGTCCCGGGTCGGCCCTCTAGAAACTTAATGAAAATCGTCGTTTACTTATTAAATCGTCGTAAAATTTGCTGGTAAACCTTGCCAACATGGGGTAAACCTTGAAAGTCGATTTAATAAATATGCAAGGTATACCCTGAACTCAAGGTATACCTTGAATTCAAGGTACACCTTGACTTTTGACTTAGTAATAAACGGGGTTGTAGTGTGACCCTTGACAAACACAGACAGATATGACAAAGTAGATTAACCCAGATCATTTTTTGCAATGTA
>WBZZ01001207.1:42500-127500 GCA_019918135.1 Paulinella micropora
AAAGTGGTCGCCTTGGATGAAGCTCGAGGGTTGGTGTACCCCTCGGGCCCGAGCCTTGCCGTGGCACGTGATCACGAACACGTGCCTGGAACCAGTCTGAGCCCTCCAGCCAGGGAGGGTTCAGACTGCATAAATTCTAAGCTTAGTGCTCTTTCCCAGCCTGCTACCCAGTCGCCGATTGGCGGCGGGGTGGAATGGATGCCTATATCTTCGGATATGCAGAGCTGATAGACCGAACTTATCTATCTATCTATCTATCTATCTATCTATCTATCTATCTATCTATCTATCTATCTATCTATCTATCTATCCATCTATCTATCTATCTATCTATCTATCTATCTCTCGCTTTTTCGTAAAACACTTTGTCGACTTTACCAGAGAAACAAAACTTTCCATCTTTGCCCACCGCTCCCAATTCCAGCCAGTTGTCGCTCTTGTCCACTTCCACTTTCACGGTTCCCAGGGCATGCTTACGGTATGAGCAGCTTGGCAACCTTGGACATACTGCCTTGTGTTGGTTGTGGTGCAACAAACCGTCACCAACGTGACCAACCCTTTTTTTACCAGCCCGTTTTTTGACTGCGTCGCCAACTGCCCCTGCGTGGAACTAGTGAGGCAACCTCTGTTTTGCCTACCATGTTTTTTCCATGAACACTCTCTCGTCGTATGCTGTCTCTTATCTACTGACTACTGTGTTTTGTTTCGATGTCCTTGATGTATTTATTACAGTATCTGTTATTTTTTCAGCACAGTTCCGGTGGTTGTGTGGCAGGTAGCAACTAGGGAGGCAAAACATGTGATTTCGTCCTTGCAGCCAGGTCTCATTTCTATCTCTTGCTATCCATTCTCATTGCAAACTTCTCATTCTGTAGACCATGAATCCCAGAGCAAGTGGAAAGGCAGCAGCGGCTGCGGCGGGGGCCTTGGGGGCATCTTTCCTAGCAGTGTTTGGTGGTGCGGTTTCGTCAAAATTCCCCAACTTGAAGCAAGAATCACCAGCCAGGCCTCCTCCCATAGTGGTGCCCAAAGTCGAAATCCCGAGGCTACCGTCCAGTTTTCAAGCAGTGTTCGGCAGCAGTGTTTCGAGTACCAAACTTCCACCATTAGAGATTGCCCCCCCCCCCCCCCACACACACACACAAAGGCGTCCGTTGAGGAAGCCCCTGCCGCCCATCAGTCCGGTTCATTTGATGCGGTCTTCCCCTCCAAGCAGCCTCAGGCAGTGCCACATGTGCCAGTGTGCCAGACAGAGTTTCCCTGCAGTGTTCAAGCCTAGCCAGCCACCTTCCACTACCAAAACGCCCAGCAGTACTCCCTCAGGTGATTTTAGAACCGGCATGCTGCCTCTGTACGTAGCACTGAATATTCCTATCCCCCGATACACTCCTTTTTTGGAAGTTACACGCAATACAGACTTTTTAAAAAAAAAGAAAGCAGCGTAAAACTCGAGACTCGCCCCAAAAGCTTCAAGAAGTGGTTAGGTTGTACTTGGACAGAGCTAGAGGAAGAAATGAAGAGTAAGTGCTGTGTAAATCTAAAGTGTAACAAGTGGTTACAGCCTTTCGCTGCGGTAAAAGCTAGGGCAGATTCTGTTCAGATGAAAAGAAGTGAGCTAGCTGCATGGGTGGCAGGGCAGATGATGATTATGGAGAACCAGGATGGTGTTGTGGAATACAGATACAAAAATGCTAGGGTCTGTAGAAGCATGTGGATGAGACTGCACGGGATTGGAGATAAAACCATGCGTAGGGCTAGAAAAGCTGTAGAGGAAGACAATAAGTTTTTCGAGGACTATGGGAAGGCTGATAGCCCTGTAGAAGACCTTGTCTTTGCTTTGTTACACCAGAAGTTTTTTGTAGAGCAAGAACCAGAATCTGTGGCTGATGGCATTTTCCATCTGCAAGACACCATGGACTTCAATCGTATCTATGCTTGGATCCAAGAGCAGTGGGGTCCTTCCAGACAAAAGCTGGTTTTTGCTAGCCTCCCCCCCCCCCCCCAGAGGGCCCCAGTGAAAGCACGGTTCGTAAGGTCTGGCGCGCCGAGTTCAGTAAGGTTAAGCCCATCAGAAAGGGAGATTTTGCCAAGTGCGCCTTCTGTACAGAGCTCGCCAGTGAGCATCAGTCTGGGCATTACTTCCCTTTTGAATCCTATGTTCTTTGTTTCATTTTTCCTCTTTTTTTTATAATTTTTTTAGATTCAAGACTAAGAATGCAGCCACTGAATGGAGAACACGGAACCGGATACACAATAAGATACATCGTGTAAATAGGAGGGGCAGCATGAGGCGTGCTGTAGAAGGGTCAATTCCTATGCTTCCTTTTTTTTAGAATCTATCTTTGCTTTTCTTGCCCAGGGGTAAGGACATTCAGAGGGTCACTTCCATGACGATAGATATGACAAAGCCCTTTAACCTTCTCTGGTGTCCGCGAGGGTCGGCGGACTTCAGAGGCAGGTATGTGGTGAGGATACATGCAGGTGGTGCGACCATGTATGCCCATGACATGAATTTTATTCTGTGTCATTTGCCAAATATAACACACAGTGCTAATTCAAATATAACTTTCTTATACCATCTTGTCCGTTGGGAAATGTTTCATCCTAGCACTAAGGCAGCATCACAGCTTCTTGTAGATTGGGATGGGGGGGTTGAAAACACAGGTTTGAGTACACAGCTGTTTTGGTGTCACATTGTCGGCAAGAAATGGAAAAAAGATAGAAACTAATAGAATGGTCACAAAGCACTCACACAGTAAACAGGATCAAAAATTCTATGTCATGCGCTATTTTGGATACAACACCACCCTCATGAGCACTAAGTTTGCACAAGCACTCTTTAAACTAATGCTAGGCTTCAAAAAAAACAAAGAATCATATTGCCTTTTGCTTCTGAAAAGTGAGTATGATTGGGACAAATACGTTGAGGACTCCATGAACCCATCTTTCAAATATTTTCAGAGACCCCTCGCCTGGCAGTATCAGGAGTTCGAGTCAAAACTTGGGGCGATGCCCAAATGCACTGGCACGGTGTGAATGACGACCCCGATGGCGAGGATATATTGCCATACATCAAGGAACCAGGTAGTTATCCCAAACCTGAAAAGTGTTTTATGTCATGTTTTGAATAGTGTTAGACAGACCCGCCAAGCTTCCCCACGTGAACTGGGCAACTCCAAAGATAGTGAAGGACGTGCAGTATTTAGCTAATAAGTATCGCACGAAAGAAGAGCAGGAATGGTTCAAGGAGGTCCTGCGCTCGTCGGAACTCACGCGTATCATTTGGGACGGTGAGGAAGGAGATGGGAACATGCCAGGTAGGCCAGGTCATCTTGTGTGTGCTGATAAGTCGGGAACAGTCTGGAATGCTCCAATCCGTGTTCTGGACAAACTGCCAGAGGATTTGTGGGGAGTACCTGCTGATAGACAGGCTGCAGAGGACGCAGCCGCCATGCTAACAGAGAGAGAGCGGTTGTATGCACCTAGAACTGCCTTTGTAAATTCAGGATGCACCCAGCCATCCTGCGTGGATGGGAGCACGGCTGCTTTCGGAAGATGAAAAGGTCCTTCACGATTTTGACAACCCCAATCGGGGGCCCGCACCCCATCTGCGAGTGACACAGCTGTTAGAGGAAGCTGAGACAGCAGATAGCTTGAAGAAGGCGACAACTAGAGAGTTGAAGTCGTGGCTAGCTCAGAATAGTCAAAGGATTAGCGGAAAGAAGACAGTTCTGATTGAGCGCGTTCTTTCTTTTCTTAACGATGATGGACGAGCTGGTAGCTTGGAAGGCGAGCAGCAGCACAGGTCAGGTCGCGGACGGGGCGGCCGCGGACGTGCGCGTGGTGGCGCGCGATCTAGGAAGAAGAGGAGAACGGACGCAGAGGAACCGTTCGAAAACGAAGAGGTAAGTTCTAGCTCTCAATCATCGGACGACAACGAGTCGCTTGTACCTCTTCAAAATCAACCCCATTCCGCGGCTCGAGTACGTGTACGCCGTACGCTTGCAATGGTTTTTGCTTTGAGCGATGAGGAACGGGAAGCTCAAGATTTGCGGGAGGAGGGTTGCAGATCTGACTTATCTGATTTTTCGTCTGAGGCTTGGCTAACGCTTTGGGGGATTAGATTGATTGACGTTCAGGTAATGTTCAGGGATAATTGATAACCAATACTTTTTGTTCAGAGATGATTGATTGACGTTCGGTATGTTGACTGTCTTAGTAAATCCTCCACTCCGCAAACATACATTTTTTTTAAAGCAACATCTCAATAATAGTTTCAAAATTGTAATAATTAATTAGATTAGAATCAAACAAATCAGTTGTGCACATTTGTATTAATATTCGATTAATTTTTGTTGGATTTGGACTTAGGCGAAAATATTAATAAAAAAACCTGATGGGTGAGGCACTGTCGGCCGATGACTAAGTTATTATTGGTCAAGAAATAATTTTGAAAATATTATATTTAGTTTTAATAATGATTTAGCAAGTATTTATGTATATTTTTCTCACTATTTCGTGAATTTTTGGTGATTTGTGACTTAGGAGAAATGGTTAAGTCACGCAGAAATATATGTCTGAAATTCAAAGTCAGATGATGGAAAAATACCTGATGTTCCAGTCAAATTGCTACCAGAATAATTGTTTTCAAATTTTTTTAATTAAATATTATATTTAGTTAAATTAAATCAATTTCGTATTGCAATGGCAAGAAGAATAGTTTATTAATAATTATATCAGACATGGTGATAGTGCTAAGACTGCCGGGTGGCAAACACCTGACTTTTCTGGTCAAGTTGCCACCGGTGCAAGAAAAATTAATAATTTATATTTAAATATCATATTTCATGAAAAATAATCAATATTTAGTTGAAAATAGAAGAAAAGTCATAAAGATGAGGCAAATACGAGGCAAATCAGAGGCTAAAATATTTGCCTCTGAATCTGCCTCATTTTGCCTCCAAATGTGGACTTATACATCGGATATCAACTGCAAACTTTATCGTTTTGATTCAAAACGCTTCGGGGTCATAAATAAACGAATTTTGAGCAAAAAGATCACATATTTGCCTCATAGGTTTGAGGCAAATAGTAGGCAAAAAGGACTAGTCCCTTTGACAGGAATGTTTGTAGTAGTAGTAGTAGTAGTAGTAGTAGTAGTAGTAGTAGTATTAGTATTAGTAGTAAAAGTTAGATAAGTAGTAGTATTAGTAGTAGTAATCGTAAGATATGTAGTAGTAGTAGTAGTAGTAGTAGTAGTAGTAGTAGTAGTTAGATAAGTAGTAGTAGTAGTAGTAGTAGTAGTAGTAGTAGTAGTAGTAGTAATTGTTAGATAAGTAGTAGTAGTAGTAGTAGTAGTAGTAGTAGTAGTAGTAGTAGTAGTAGTAATAGTTAGATAAGTAATAGTAGTAGTAGTAAATTAGCTAGATAAGTAGTAGTAGTCAAGCTGCTGTTGCTTGGCGCGGGTGAATATGTGTGTGTGTGTATCTGATCTGTGTGCGTGTGCGTGTGTGCGTATATATATTTATGTGTGTTTTATTTGTGTGCATAGGGCAAACCCACAAGCTACTGTTGCTTGGCGCGGGTGAATGTGTGTGTGTAGTAATAGTAGTAGTAGTAGTAGCAATAATAATTATATAAGTAGCAGTAGTAGTAGTAGTAGTAGTAATAGTTAAATAAGTAGTAGTAGTAGTAGTAGTAGTAGTAGTAGTAGTAGTAGTAATAGTTAGATAGTAGTAGTAGTAGTAGTAGTAGTAGTAGTAATAGTTAGATAAGTAGTAGTAGTAGTAGTAATGATAGTAGTAGTAGTAGTAGTAATAGTTAGATAAGTAGTAGTAGTAGTAGTAGTAGTAGTAGTAGTAGTAGTAGTAATAGTTAGATGAGTAGTAGTAGTAGTAGTAGTAGTAGTAGTAGTAGTAGTAGTAGTAGTAGTAATAGTTAGATGAGTAGTAGTAGTAGTAGTAATAATAGGTAGATAAGTAGTAGTAGTAGTAGTAGTAGTAGTAGTAGTAGTAGTAGTAATTAGATAAGTAGCAGTAGAAGTAGTAGTAGTAGTAGTAATAGTAGTAATAGTAGTAGTAATAGTTAGATATTCAATAAGTAGTAGTAGTAGTAGTTAGTAGTAGTAGTAGTAGTAGTAGTTAGATAAGTAGTAGTAGTAGTAGTAATAGTTAGATAAGTAGTAGTAGTAGTAGTAGCAATAGTTAGATAAGTAGTAGTAGTAGTAGTAGTAGTAGTAGTAGTAGTAGTAGTAGTTAGATAAGTAGTAGTAGTAGTAGTAGTAGTAGTAGTAGTAGTTAGATAAGTAGTAGTAGTAGTAGAAGTAGTAGTAGTAGTAGTAGTAGTAGTAGTAGTAATAGTTAGATAAGTTGTAGTAGTAGTAGTAGTAGTAGTAGTAGTAGTAGTAGTAGTAATAGTTAGATAAGTAGTAGTAGTAGTAGTAGTAGTAGTAGTAATATTTAGATAAGTAGTAGTAGTAGTAGTAGTAGTTAGATAAGTAGTAGTAGTAGTAGTAGTAGAAGTAGTAGTAGTAGTAGTAGTAATAGTTAGATAAGTAGTAGTAGTAGTAGTAATAGTAGTAGTAATAGATAAGTAGTAGTAGTAGTAGTAGTAGTAATAGTTAGATAAGTAGTAGCAGTAGTAGTAATAGTTAGATAAGTCGCCTCTGTATCAGCGGCAGTCGCAGGGCCTCGAGCTGGTCGCAGCGCTTGGCGGTCACAGTGAACGCACCCCGTACCTGGGCCAGCGCGGAGAAGTCACAGGTCCGCAGCTCGGGGCACTCCAACTCTACCTGGACCGGCCCCGCTACCTTCTCGAGCTTAGGCAGCGACAGCTCTCGGAATGCTGGGCAGTTCTTGACGCACACCGACAGTTCACAGCCTACTTGCGCTAACAGAGGCAAAGCAAACTTCTTTAGGTGGAGACAGCGTTCGAAGCTGACGCGGCTCCTCCTAGACTCGCCTCGCCCCCGCACCAGCCACAGCCTCGGTAGCATAAACTCCTGTAGCTTCGTGCAGCCCTGGAATTCTAGCCAGAGCTCTTGATCCACTAGGCGCAGCCAGGGCAAGCTTACCAGCCTAACGTCGGAGCGCTGTACTTTGAGCACGCAGCCCCCGCCCCGTACTTTGCTGAGCAGCGGCAGGTCTAAATTTTCGAACACAGGGCAGTTCTCGAGGGATACATTTAGGGACCCCCCGAAAGCGGGCGCGTCGTCGTCCTCCGCTGGGCCTCCCCGGTAAGAGCTGCCAACCTCCCTCTTCCCGAGGGTACGCAGCAGGGGCAAAGTGCAGTTATGCAGGGTGGTACAGTCCTCGAAATGTAGCCTCAGGCCACGCTCCTGTCCCCAGCCCTGGCCCACGGCCGGCCGGTGCGCGAGCCGTTGTAACAGGGGCAGAGTGAAAGCCGTGAGGCTTTGGCAGGCACAAAAGTCCAGGCCCAGCAGGTAGCCCACCGATGCCAATCTAGGCAAGGTAGCCTCTGCCAGGGTGCCGCACCCGTGGAACCCGAACTCGGCCTCTTTGTATACCTTGTACAACTCTGGTAGTGTGAAGCTGGACAGGGCCGGACAGCTACGGAGTTCCACGTCGAGGTTTCCGGCCACGACGGCCAGCTCGGGCGCATGGAACAGCGCGAAGTCCTGCAACGGCGGGGCGGCGGGCGCTGCTGCGCGGGGCGAATAATAGCCAGTGGAAGGCTCGGTAGGGAGCAGTTGTACGTGCAGGCCCCCGGCTTGCGCTAGCAGCGGTAACAAAAGCTCGCTCAGGGTCGTACACGCGTACAGCCGCAGCGTGAGGACTCCCTCCGTGGTGCGGAGTTCCGGCCACCTCAGGGTAGTCAGCTGGTGGCACTGGTTTGCCTCCCAGTGCAGATCCCCGTTCCCTGGCTTGACTTGCAGCACAGCGGCACAGCTGCCGCGAAGGCCCACTCTGACCGGCTGTGGGCTGTCGCCGCTGCGCAAAGAGGTGTCGATGGTGGCGAGGGCCGGACAGTCCTCGAAGAGTAGCGCTGGCTGCGAGGAGGGGCGCCGTTCGTGCCGCTGCGCTTGCTGCGTAAAGACAAACCGTTGCAGTAGCGGCAGGCCGGACAGGGTGAACTCAGGGAGGATTTTCCCTGGCTCGGGCAGGACGGTTTGGGTAAACTCGAGCGCCGTGACCTGGTCCAGGAACGGCTGGGCGCCGGCGCCTGTCCTGGCGAGCTTCAGGTACGTGCATTCTTCTACGGCCAGGTGATGCAGGCACAGCCGCCGGACGGGAAAAGCCTGGGGTCCCGCGAAGGGGAAGTACCCCGCGTTCCGGCTGGCGAGCTCGGCCAGCTCTTGGTCACGGCCCGCGGGGTAGCTTTCGCCCCGGGAGATGACCAGTTCGGGGAGCACAAAACTGCCGTCCCCGGCGCTGGCCCCGAGCCCAAGCCTAGCCGCGACGCCGAGCGAGTGCCAGTAGCTTTCCCTGCGCAGGTCCACGTCGTCGCGGGTAGAGCGAGTAGAGCGAGTAGCGGCCGTGTGCGCAACGGGGTGGACTGTGCCCACCGGAGGAATTAGCAGGGGAGCAAACGCCAATATGTCAGGCCCGCCCCCGGCCAACGCGTCGCCGGCCTTTCGCCACGCGGCTTGTCTACCCTGCAGGGCCCGGTAGTTGTTGCTGGCCCAGCCTTGGATTTCCGTCAGGTAGTCCATCGGCCGCGCCGAAATCGGCCAAGAGCGGTGCTAACTGTAGGTTATTTCTGCCGGCAACAGGCAGCCGCAGACTGCACAGATGCAGATAGTTCAGCAAGGCGCTTCGTTCTCTAGCGGCTGTGCGCTGGGTGGGCAACAACATCTGGCACACCCTGAGGCCGCGGGCGCTGTCCTGGGTGGTTAGGAATCCTAGGAGGTTGGTGTTGGCGGAGACCAGGGCCCCCTCCGAGACCGAAAGCCGGTCGCAGCTGGCGCATTTCCTCTCCCGTGCTTGGCTGGGGCCGGCCCTTTTCTTTTCTTCGGCCATGTTGCATCTTGGGATATAGACCGCTGCGCGAGCCCCCGCCGCCGGTGCGCTCTCTTCTTCTCTTGCTCCCCCCCCCCCCCTTCCTCTCCTTTCGCGCCCAGGGGAAGGGAAGCAAGGGGGGGGGGGCGGCACGGGCCGGACGCATGCGCGCGGGCCACCACCGGCGCCCTCCCGCGGGCACGGAGGGGGGGGGCTGGCGCGCGAGCCCCCGCCGCCGGCGCCCGCCGGCGCCCGCCCGTGGGGCACGGAGGGGGGGGGAGGCTGGCGCGCGATCCCCGCCGCCGGCGCCCGCCGGCGCCCGCCCGCGAGCACGGAGGGGGGGGCAGGGAGGGGGGGGGGGAGGCTGGCGCGCGAGCCCCCGCCGCCGGCGCCCGCCGGCGCCCGCCCGCGGGCACGGAGGGGGGGGGAGAGGCTGGCGCGCGAGCCCCCACCCGCACGTGCGCGGCGCGCGCTCTTTTCCGGGGAGGAAGGGAGCGCGTCCGCTTCACTTTCCGCCCGACGTAGAACGTAAAACATGCTGCAGCTGGACCAAGAGGACGATTATCCTCTGCTAGACTTCCTCCCGCCGCTGGTGATGAGTGGCTCCCCCGGCGCCCACCCCTCCTCACCACCAGCGGGCTCTCCCACCCTGCCCCAACCACTACCTGACCCGCAAGACTGGCATCTCGCTAGCCCGGGTAGCCTGTTGGCCGACAGCAGCGGACAGTGCGCCGCTTCTGACATCCCCGAGCGTGGCGCTGTACCTGGGCCACCGGACGGCCTGCCTTGGGCCCAGGGCGACCCCTCGGGCGACCCCTCGGGCGACCCCCCGGGCGACCCCCCGGGCGGCGGGAAGGCCGTGCTGGAGGTAGCGGCGCTGCAAGAACTCTGGGCCGAGTGCGAGAAGGAGGTAGCGGGCCTGTTCGACCGCCTGGTCGCCCGAAGAGGTAGCCGCACCCCGGTGCTCAGGCCGACGACCAGGCCGGCGCAGGGCCTGTGGTCCTTTGGTGGTGATTACAACGTGGCGGTCCTGCCCGGCCCGGACGACGACGGCAGGGGGGCAGGCAGAAGCTGGGGCGGGGCTCTGGCCGGGGCCGCCCCTAGCGCTACCGCCCGGTTCGGGGCGCACACGCGCACTCAGGCGCGGGACTTCGCCGGCCCCAAGGCCAGGAAGACGGAGCCCGCACAGGACGCCGCGTCGCGGGCGGAACGACCCCCCGCGGACCAGCGCAGGCACGATCGCCCCGACAAGGAAAAGATGTGCCGGGACGAACGCAACGGCTACTTGCGGGAGCTGAAGGACCTGCTGAGCCTGCCCGAGAATACACAAGCTAACACGGTGTTGGCGGAAACCGTGTACAAGGTGCGCGAAGTCGTGACCACTAGTATCTCCCGCGAGCTAGAGTGTCCGCTGCCCTTCCGCCGCGCCCGGGGGCTCGGTAAGAACAAGAACGAGAATGAGCGGCGCAGGGAGTTGGCGCTCATGTGCCGCGAGATGACTGCGCGCCTGGGCCTGGGCAAGAGCACGTACAACCAGGTTATAGCGCGCGCACTGGACGTACTGAAGAGCACGGTGGGCTATGGCCCGGGCGCTCAGGACTTGGAAATCTCCCGCCTCGTCCATCAGCCCTCCTTTCTGTAAAGCGGCGGCCGTGGCCGGCCGCCGCCTCTCTATTAAAAGCTCAGGCACCGGTCCAGGGCACAGCACCCGGCGAGGTTGGAAGCCGGCCGGGAGCGGGCTAGCTAGCGCCGGCGGTACGGAGGGGGAAGCACTTTTCGCCCCCGGTCCGGGTGGTGGCTGGGGAGGGGCTGCCCCCCGGTGAACTCGTGGCCGGCCGCGCTAGGACGCCAGGCCACGTCCGCCGGCGCCCAGAGGACCGCAGTTAGACTTTTTAATGGGCTGCTCAGGCACACACCGGCCGGCGAAACTAAGCCCGCTCGCTGTCACTGTCTGCCGCGCGGGGCGGCGGTCATTCGTAGAAACTGCACAGGGGGCCGCGGTCCGGCGTAAAGCCGGCCGCCGCGACCGCGCACCCCGGCGCCCAGCGCCGGGCACAGACGGCGCAGGCAGTAGTCCAGGAGGGGCAGGTCGGTGTCCGGCGTAAAGCGATGGCCGTTGCTGAGCTCGACGCGGCAGCGCGACGCGCGCAGCAGCCTGGCCGTCCCGTTCCAGAACTCGGCGCTGCACCCCGGGTCGTACAGCGCCCGGGCCGGCAGCAGGCGCGCCAGGGCCCGCCCCGCCCGGCCGTACTCTGCCGCCGGCTCGGCCTGGCCGGCGGGCGGCGGCACCCAGCGCTGCCCCAGGGCGTCGATCAGCACGTCCACCAGCCCGGCGGGGGCCCCGCACAGCCACGCCAGCAGCAGCGCGTCCGCCGCCTCGCCGGCGCTGCCCCCCGCCCGGGCCAGGGCCTCGGGCCCGGCCGTACCCTCGGCCACGGCGCACGCCAGCTGCCAGAGGACCAGCACCAGCTCGCTGCGCGGCGCAAAGTCACGCCACGCCAGCTCGGCCAGCCAGGGCGAGCCCCGGCCGCCGGCCGCCGCGTACGGGATGCGCCAGGGCACCTCCAGCTGCCGGTCGGTGCCGCCCCCCCGCAGCCGGCACAAGGAGCGCTGGCCCCCCTGCAGCGGGGCGGCCGGCCGGCCGGCCCAGCCCCCGGGCTCCGCCAGGCGCAGCACTAGCTCGGCGCGGTCGCGGTCCGCCGACACGACCGACAGGGAGCCCCGTTCCAGGCCCCACACCGTCTGCACCCCGCGCTCGCGCCAGCGGGCCCGCAGCGCTCGCCACAGCTCGCACCAGAAGTACGCCAGCGGCCGGGCGTCGCCGGACTCGGGGTCCAGCAGGCCCGTCGCCCGGCCGCGGCCGGCCAGGGCCAACAGGACCTCCCCCCCCCAAGCCAGGCAGCCGCGCCCGAGCACGGCGGGGGGCGAACGCGCGCAGGCCCGCGCCCAGCTCCGGGCGTCCTCCAGGCATGCCGGCGGTGGCAGCCCCAGCCGGGGCGCTTGTTCCCGCAGCCACCCCGCGCCCGGGCCGCCGCGCAGCAGCGCCCACGACGAGCCGACCGGGTCTTGCAGCAGCGCCAGTGGAGCGCCGCGCACCAGCTCCGCGTAGCGCCTGCCCTCGCTGTAACGCAGCCGGGCGGCCCGGCCCGGCGGCGACGACGGGGATGACGAGGACGAGGACGACGATGATGAAGAGGACGGCCGCGAGGACGAGGACCAGGACGAGGACGGCTGCAAGGGCGAGGACGGCCGCGAGGACGAGGACGACGAGGACGAGGACGACGAGGACGGCCGCAAGGACGACGAGGATGAGGACGAGGACGGCCGCGAGGACGAGGACGGCGGCGGCGGGGGGCCCCAGTCCGGCGGCGGCGGGCCGAGCCCGGCCCACGCGTCCACCACCGAGGGCCGCAGCGCGGACCCCGTCGTGAGGGGCGGGCCGTGCGTGCCGCTCGCTTCCGACAGCGCACGCCGCTCCTCGGGCCCGGTCGACGCGGGCAGCACGAAGAGGCACGTGCCCAGGCGCCGCCGCCAGTACTCGGACCCCGCCCCCCTAAACAGCGGCGCCAGCGACGCCGCCACGCCGCGGCGCGCGGCGGGCTCGTCCGGGAACGACACGACCAGCCACGGCAGCAGCTGCGGGTCCGCGTCCAGGGCCGTCCGCAGCGCGTCCCACGGTTCCGCGCTGCCCGGCGGCCAGGCCACCCACAGGCCGGGCGGCGCGGACCCCGGGGCCAGCAGTTGGGTGAGGTTCGCGGGGGAGCCCCACGCCGTCCGGGCGCCCCAGGCCGCGCACCACTGCCGCACGTAGGCCGGGGGCGGGCCGCCCAGGGACAGATAGCAGGGCCGAAACCCGCCGCTCCCCCCGGGCGGCCGGCCGCGCGCGCCCGTGAGCAGGGCCCAGACCACGAGCAGCCGCGCGCGTTCGTCTTCGTCGGCGGCCAGGGCCCACACGGGGCCCAGCTGGTGCTGCAGCAGCGCAAACAACACGCCCCGCACCCGCGGCACCCGCAGCTGGCACCAGGACTGGCCGCCGAGCCCCGCCGCCACGTCCCGCACGTGCCGCTCCAACTGCGCGCAGCCCGGCAGCGACACGGGCCAGGCCCCGCCGAGCGCCGGCCGCCCCGGGTCCAGCGCGGCCCTAAAGTCCTGCACGGGGGGGCCGCCCAGCCGCTCGGCGCGGCCCGGCTCCGCCGGCCGGCCCTGCAGCCACTGGCTCACGTGCTGGTCGTGCGGGTCGAACACCCAGCCCCCGGGCGGCGTGTCCTGCCGCCGCAGCCACCGCAGCGCCGCCGCCACGCTCGCGTCCTGGAACGAGGCGTCCCCGCGCTGCACCAGGCACCACGGGCCCAGCGCCGCGTTGTCCGCCGTCGCCACCCACGCGTCCGGGTAGCGCAGTGGCAGGGTGGCCTGCGCGGGCGCGGCCGGCCCCGGCCGCGCCCAGTAGCAGCGCTGGCCCTCCTCCACGACCCAGCGCCACACCTCGTGCGTGTCCCCCGTGACCAGGGCCGCCACTACCTGCAGGCCGGGGGCGGTGCGCTGGCAGCTGGGCCTCGTCTGGCTCAGCACGTGCCGCAGGACCTGCCAGCCCAGGCAGACGGCCGCGGGGTCCGGGTTCAGGTCCGCCGTCAGGCACTGGCGCTGGAGGTAGGCCGCGCTCAAACCCACGCGCAGGCGGGCCTCTTGCGCCGGGGTAGTTACCTCCGCCGAGCTGTGCTGTGGCTGGGCGCTCAGCAGCAGCCTGACGTAGCTCACCACCTCCTTACCCAGCCCGACGTCCAGCAGCCGGTCGGCCACGTGCTGGTTCTGCAGGAACAGCGCAAAGCGTGACCAGGCGTGGTCGATCGTGCTCGCACAGCCGCGCTGTTCCGGGGGAGTCGGGCCTAGCAGCGCCTGCACGGCGCTCACAAACCAGGCCGGGTACGGCCAGGCCGGCGCGGCGGCCGGCGCGGCGGGCGGGCCCGACGAGGGCGGGCCCGACGGGGGCGGCGCTGCGCTCCTGGCTAGCAGAGTACGCGTCATGGTTCTTTCTGGAGCCGACTAGGCCCCCGCGCCGCGGCCACGCCCGCCCCCCTCTCCCCGGGGGGCTGGCCGGGGACGCCCCCTGACCGCGGCGCGCTGCCCCCCCGGGGGCGGGGCGGGGCCCGGTGGGGGGGGGGGGGGGGCCGGGCCGCGCGCGTGGACGCGGCCCGGTGGCCTCCCGGGGGGGGGGGCGTGCTCCCCCACCCCCCCCGCTCCCCGCCTCCCCCCGCCCCCTTGGCCACCTGGCCGCGGCCCGGGGGAGGGTGCGCCCTGCCGGCGGCAGGGGAGGCGGGACGCCGTGCCCGCACCCCCCTGGCCCCTTTTCCCCACCTGCTAAACCACCAGCCCCGGGCTACAGATGCACCCCGCCTCCGCTCGCCAGCTGTGGCGCCAGTGGCCCCTCCTCCTGCTGTGCGGGTGGCTGCGGGCCGCCGGCGCCGGGTGCCCGTACCCGCTGCAGTGCCCGACCCAAGAGGAGGCGTGCCCCTCGGTCGTGTGCCCCGGCGGCGCCACGATCCTCGAGCTGACGACGGCGGCCCCGCAGGACACGTTCGTGTGGCCGCTGTGGCCGCCCGCCGCCGCCAGGCCCAGGCCGGGGCCGTCCCGACGTCGTTCACGGTCGACTGGGGGGACGGCTCGCCCCCCACGCCGTGCCTGGACGCCGGCGCCGCACCGTGCGCGCACACCTACGCGGCGCCCGGCACGTACACGGTGACGGCGGACCCCGGCGGCCGCTACCCCGTGCGCGGCTGGGCGCTGACGCCGGCCTGGCACGCCACGGCGCCCGCGGGCCTGCGGCTGCGCGCCGTGAGGCGGTGGGGGGAGCTGCGCTTTCACGAGACGAGCGGCTACCACCTGTACGCGGCGCCTGGGCTCGCGTACGTGCCCTCGCTGAATTCGCTGGCGGACGCCGGGCTCGTGCAGAGCTGGGACTACAGCTTCGCGGGCCTCACCACTCCGTTGCCGGATCTGAGCTACGGGCTCAACGTGTCGGGCGCCGAGTCGGCGGTCGGCGTGTTTGAGGGCTCTGTGGGCCTGCGCGGCCTGGACGGCACCCAGGGCTGGGATACACGCAGCCTGCGCAATGTGAGCCGAGCGTTCGCGGGCCTGCCGGCGCTGACAGAGCTCGATCTATCGCGCTGGGACACCGCCCGGCTCAAGGATGTCACGGAGCTGTTCGCGGGCAGCGCGGCGCTCACGCGCACTGGCGCCGGCGGCTGGACGTCGCTGCCGAGCCTGTCGCGCTTCGACGCGCTGTTTTGGGGCCTGGGCAGCAACTTCCGGGAATCACTCGCCGGCTGGTCGACGCCGGCGCTCGCGCCGGGCTCGGCCGACTGCTCGCAGCTGGCGCGATACACTGCACTCGGCCAAGCGCACTGGCCCGCCGCGTGCTCGCGCTCGCTCTTTCTGGCGCTCGTGCGCACGCAAGCCACCAACACCAATGCCACGCTGACGCTGTCGCCCACGGCCGGCCCCGGCCAGGGCGGCACGTACGGCGTGGACTGGGGGGACGGGTCGGCGCCCGGGTCGTGCGCGCACGCCAACGGCGCCGTCTGCAGTCACACATACACGGGCGCCGGCGACTACTGGCTGCGCCTGAGCGGCCGCGTGGACGGGCTGTGGTACGTGACCGGCGCACAGGTCATGTCAGTGATGGTGTGGGGCGACGTGCAGCTGTACCACCCCGTCGGCAGCACGACGCCGCTCTTCGTGGCCCCTGGCACCACCACACAGCGCGCGCTGCGCTACCTGGCGCCGACGGCCGGCTCGCGGGCCCTGCACGGCGTGGCGCCTGAGTACCTGCTAAGGGGAATGATCGAGTTCGTGGGCGACGCGCGCGACTGGGACTGGTCGTGGCTCACGCCCGCTACCCACCCTCAGGGCTTCTTGAGCATGTTCCAGGACTGCAACAAGTTCAACCAGGACCTCGACGGCTGGAACACGAGCGGCGTGGCTGGCCTAGAGAACACGTTTATGCATGCGTGGGCCTTCAACGGCAGTATCCGGAGCTGGGACACGAGCCGGGTCACCACCCTCACAAGGGCTTTCTACCACGCGCACGCCTTCGACCAGTCGATCGGCAACTGGGATGTTAGCCAAGTCACCAGCCTCTATGAGACCTTCTATGATGCGTACGCCTTTAACCAGCCGATCGGCTTCTGGGACGTAAGCAGAGTCGTCAGCCTGCGCGCGACGTTCGCGGAAGCGTACGCCTTTAACCAGCCGATCGGCGGCTGGGACGTTAGCAGTGTCACCAGCCTGAAGGGGATGTTCTTCAATGCGTACGCCTTTAATCAGCCGATCGGCGACTGGGATGTAAAAAGGGTCACTAACCTAGAAGTGGTTTTCTCCTGTGAACCGCCAGGCAGGTGTGTGTTTAACCAGCCGCTGGGCAGCTGGGACGTGTCGGCCGCCATGTCCGTGCGGCCCGATTCCATGATCTGGGGCATGTTCGCTGGCAATTGCGCCTTTGATCAAGACCTCACGGCCTGGGACCTGTCCGCCTCGAGATATCCCACAAATATTTGCCGGGATATGTTCAATGCTAATGGGATCTACCCCTTGGGCTTCGGTATCCAGACTAGCAACCTGCCCGCTGTCTGCCGCGCCTCCTACAGGCAAGGGTGTGGTATTTCCGCTGGATATTGGTAAGAAAAACTAGGCTGTACGATGCAAGACCCGCAAACCCCTGTCCTCTTGCGTGCTTTCCGGTGCTCGCTTGGCCTGGGCAATGCCAGGAAGAAAGTGTTGGGGGGGGGGGAGGGCAGGGGGCCGTTAGTTCCCTGGTATGCAGTGAGGCGCCGGAGCCGACCGTCCGGTGCTAGTAGAAAAGACACAGCCCCGGCTAGAGGAGGCACGCGGCCCCCCCCCTTATCACAGCCTGAACTGGCGCGTGACGATGGCATTCTGGAAGGCCTCTCTCTTTCCTACTGGCGCAGCGAAGGGTTGTCTTGCTTTGCGGAAAGCTGTGGTCTGCTTCTACCTAATAAACTCTAGTAAGTGGTTAAGCTTTCTGTCCACAGACGTCCGCGGCGTACATCGTCGTCGCCAGAGAGGCAGTTTTTCTCCTGCTTGAGGCAGGCCGGTCCGAGGGACGGGGCCGCCCCCCCCCCTCGGGCGGCGGGGAGGAAGGGGGGTGGGGAGGAAGGGGGGGGGAGGAGGGGAGAGAGAAGGCGGAAGGAAGAGGAGGCGTCCTTTTGCTCCTGGCCCTGCCGCGCCACGCCGGCGACCGGGGACGCGGCCTCACCCCCCCCTTGGACCCCCTTCCCTCCCCACTTGCTAAAACACCACGCCCCGGGCTCCAGATGAGGCGCCCGTGGCCCCTCTTCCTGCTGTGCGGGTGGCTCCGGGCCGCCGGCGCCGGGTGCCCGTACCCGCTCCAGTGCCCGACCCAAGAGGAGGCGTGCCCCTCGGTCGTGTGCCCCGGCGGCGCCACGATCCTCGAGCTGACGACGGCGGCGCCGCAGGACACGTTCGTGTGGCCGCTCTGGCCGCCCGCCGCCCCGGGGCGCCGGCGCCGCCAGGCCCAGGCCGGGGCCGTCCCGACGTCGTTCACTGTCGACTGGGGGGACGGCTCGCCCCCCACGCAGTGCTTGGACGCCGGCGCCGCGCCGTGCGCGCACATGTACGCTGCTCCCGGCACGTACACGGTGACGGCGGACCCCGGCGGACGCTACCCCGTGCGCGGCTGGGCGCTGACGCCCGCGTGGCACGCCGCGGCGCCCGCGGGCCTGCGGCTGCGCGCCGTGAGGCGGTGGGGGGAGCTGCGCTTCCACGCGACGAGCGGCTACCACCTGTACGCGGCGCCGGGGCTTACGTACGTGCCGCCGCTGGATTCGCTGGCAGACACGGGGCTCGTGCAGGGCTGGGACTACAGCTTCGCTCGCCTCACCACTACGCTGACGGACGTGAGCTACGGGCTCAACGTGTCGGGCGCCGAGTCAGCGGTCGGCGTGTTTGAGAACTCCACTGGCCTGCAGAGCCTGTGGGGCACGAGCGCATGGGATACACACAGCCTGCGCAATGCGAGCCGAGCGTTCGCGGGCCTGCCGGCGCTGACCCAGTTCGACCTGTCGCGCTGGGACACCGCCCGGCTCGAGGATGTCACGGAGCTGTTCGCGGGCAGCGCGGCGCTCACGTGGACGGGGGTCGGCAGCTGGACGTCGCTGCCGAGCCTGTCGCGCTTCTCGGGGCTGTTCCGAGGGTTAGGCAGCGACTTCCGGGAAGCGCTCACTGGCTGGTCGACGCCCACGCTCGCGCCAGGCTCGGCCGATTGCACACGGCTGGCGCCGTACACGGCGCTCGGCCAAGCGCACTGGCCCGCCGCGTGCTCGCGCTCGCTCTTCCTAGCGCGCGTGCGCACGCACGTCCCCAACGCCCTGGCCACGCTGACGCTGTCGCCCGCGGCCGGTCTGGGCCAGAGCGGCACGTACGGCGTGGACTGGGGGGACGGGTCGGCGCCTGGCTCGTGCGCGCACGCCAACGGCTCAGTCTGCAGCCACACTTACGCCGGCGCTGGCGACTACTGGCTGCGCCTGAGCGGCCGCGTGGACGGGCTGCGGTACGTAGAGGGCGCTTTCGTCGTGGACGTGGTGGCGTGGGGTGACGTGCAGCTGTACCACCCGGTGGGCAGCACGACCTCGCTCTTCACGCGGGCAGTGTATCCTTCCCCTGCCAAGGAGTTCCTGCTGCGCTACCTGGCGCCGACGGCCGGCGCGCGGGCCCTGCACGGCGTGGCGCCCGAGTACCTGCTAAGGTGGATGACAGAGTTCGTGGGCGACGCGCGCGACTGGGACTGGTCGTGGCTCACGCCCGCCACGCACCCCAACGGCTTCCTCTCTCTGTTCTCAAGCTGCTCCAAGTTCAACCAGGACCTGAGCGGCTGGAATACGAGCGGTGTGGCTAGCCTGGACTCCGCCTTTGCGGGTGCGAGGGCCTTCAACGGCAACATTGGTAGCTGGGACACGAGCCAGGTCACCACCCTACGGAGGGCTTTCTCAAACGCGCAGGCCTTTAACTGGTCGATCGGCGACTGGAACACGAGCAGGGTCACCAGCCTAGAAGAGACGTTCTCGAACGCGTACGCCTTTAACCAGCCGATCGGCGGCTGGAACACGAGCCAGGTCACCAGCCTAGCCGCGACGTTCGGTAGCGCGTACGCCTTTAACCAGCCGATCGGAGGCTGGAACGTAAGCCGAGTCACTAGCCTGTACAAGGCGTTCGGCCAGGCGAATGTCTTTAATCAGCGCCTAGACAGCTGGGACATAAGCAGTGTCTCCGATCTAGGCCTTGTTTTTGCTTGTGACAATCAGCGGGGCAACTGTGTGTTTAACCAGCCGCTGGGCCGCTGGGATGTGTCGGCCGCCATGGCGACGGGGCAAGTAGTGGGCATGTTCGTTGGCAATTGTGTTTTTGATCAGAATCTCACGGCCTGGAACGTACCCCCGTCATCGGGCGCAGGTATTTGCACGCAGATGTTCCAGCCTTGGGGGATAAACATACCCGACGCAGGTATCCGGCCGAGCAACCTGCCAGCTCTCTGTAGCGGCTCCTACCAGCGCGGGTGTGGTCTGTTTGATCGGAATATGGTTTTTTAAAAAGTCGCTGAAGGCTGCGGCTTAATTGTAACTACAGTAATGAAGCACGCCTGATAAAGTTTGGGGAAAGCTGTGGTCTGCTTCTGCCTAATAAACTCTAGTAAGTGGTTAAGCTTTCTGTCCACAGACGTCCGCGGCGTACATCGTCGTCGCCAGAGGCAGTTTTTCTCCTGTTTGAGGCAGGCCGGCCCGAGCGACGGCCCTTCTCCCGGGCGGCGGGGAGGAATGGGGGGGGGGAGGAGGGGAGAGAGAAGGCGGAAGGAAGAGGAGGCGTCCTTTTTGCTCCTGGCCCTGCCGCGCCACGCCGGCGGCCGGAGGGACGCGGTCTCCCACCCCCTCCCGGCCCCCCCCCGCACTTGCTAAACCACCAGCCCCGGGCTACAGATGCACCAGCCCGGCCCTGACCGCCAGCCGTGGCGCCCGTGGCACCTCCTCCTGCTGTGCGGGTGGCTCCGGGCCGCCGGCGCCGGGTGCCCGTACCCGCTGCAATGCCCGACCCAAGAGGAGGCGTGCCCCTCGGTCGTGTGCCCCGGCGGCGCCACGATCCTCGAGCTGACGACGGCGGCCCCGCAGGACACGTTCGTGTGGCCCCTGTGGCCGCCCGCCGCCCCGACGGCGCGCCGCCGCCGCCAGGCCCAGGCCGGGGCCGTCCCGACGTCGTTCACGGTCGACTGGGGGGACGGCTCGCCCCCCACGCAGTGCCTGGACGCCGGGCGTTGCGCCTTGCGCGCACGCGTACGCCGCTGCCGGCACGTACACGGTGACGGCGGACCCCGGCAGACGCTACCCCGTGCGCGGCTGGGCGCTGACGCCCGCCTGGCACGCCACGGCGCCCGCGGGCCTGCGGCTGCGCGCCGTGAGGCAGTGGGGGGAGCTGCGCTTCCACGAGACGAGCGGCTACCACCTGTACGCGGCGCCTGGGCTCGCGTACGTGCCGACGCTGGCTTCGCTGCCTGACACGGGGCTGGTGCAGAGCTGGGACTACAGCTTCGCCAACCTCACCACTCCGCTGCCTGACGTGAGCTACGGGCTCAACGTGTCGGGCGCCGAGTCGGTGGTCGGCCTGTTCGAGGGCTCCACTGGCCTGACGGGCCTGTACGGCATACGAGGCTGGGACACGCGCCGGCTGCGCAACGCCAGCCGCGCGTTCGCGGGCCTGCCAGCGCTGATGGAGCTCGACCTGTCGCGCTGGGACACCGCCCTGCTCGAGGACGTGAGCGAACTATTCGCGGGCAGCGCGGCGCTCACGTGGACGGGGGTCGGCGGCTGGACGTCGCTGCCGAGCCTGTCGCGCTTCTCGGGGCTGTTCCAGGGCCTAGGCAGCGACTTCCGGGAAGCGGTCACTAGCTGGTCGACGCCCGCGCTCGTGGCGGGCTCGGCCGACTGCACGCGGCTGGCCCCGTACACTGCACTGAGCCAGGCGCACTGGCCCGCCGCGTGCTCGCGCTCGCACTTCCTGGCGCTCGTGCGCACGCACATCCCCAACGCCCTGGCCATGCTGACGCTGTCGCCCGCGGCCGGCCCCGGCCAGGGCGGCACGTACGGCGTGGACTGGGGGGACGGGTCGGCACCCGGCGCCTGTAACCACACTAACGACGCCGTCTGCAACCACACGTACGTGGGCGCCGGCGACTACTGGCTGCGCCTGAGCGGCCGCGTGGACGGGCTGTGGTACGTAGAGGGCGCTATTGTGGTGGAGGTGGTGGCGTGGGGTGACGTGCAACTGTACCACCCCGTCGGCAGCACGACCCCGCTCTTCACGCGAGTGGCGCCGTACCTAGCTAACGACAAGTACCTGCTGCGCTACCTGGCGCCGACGGCCGGCTCGCGGGCCCTGCACGGCGTGGCGCCCGAGTACCTGCTGCTGGAATGAGCGAGTTCGTGGGCGACGCGCGCAACTGGGACTGGTCGTGGCTCACGCCCGCGACCCATCCCAACGGCTTCGCCAGCCTGTTTCAGGACTGCGTCAAGTTCAACCAGGACCTCGACGGCTGGAACACGAGCGGCGTGGCTAACCTCGCAGGCACGTTTTTGGGCGCAAGGGCCTTCAACGGCAGCATCGGGGGCTGGAACACGAGCCAGGTCACGAGCATGAGCTGGACCTTAAATGGCGCGTACGCCTTTGATCGGCCGGTCGGTGGCTGGGACATCAGCCAGGTCACCACCCTAGAGGGGGCGTTCGGGGAAGCGTTAGCTTTCAACCAGCCGATCGGCGGCTGGAACACGAGCCGGGTCACCAGCCTATTCTCGACGTTCACGGGCGCACAGGCCTTTAACCAGCCGATCGGCGGCTGGGACATAAGCCGCGTCACTAACCTAGCGAATACCTTCTTAGGTGACCCGTCGTCCAGGAATCCGTGTGTGTTTAACCAGCCCCTGGGCAACTGGAAAGTGTCGGCCGCCGTGGCTGCCGGGAATATACGTGGTATGTTCGCTGGCAATTGCGTGTTTGATCAGGACCTCACGGCCTGGAACGTGACCTCGAGATTGGGGGCAGATGTGTGCCAGCAGCTGTTTCAGCCTGGGGGGATCTTCCAGTCTGGCGTAGGTATCAGGCCGAGCAACCTGCCCGCAGTCTGCAGCGGCTCCTACGTGCGCGGTTGTGGTAAGCGTTAAGCAGAAGAAGCCAGACACGTAGTTCTGAGGGAGCTGAGGCGACGGGGTAGTCTTCTGTCTTCCTTGGTTTAGTCTTGCTTTGGGGGGAGCCGCTGTGTGCAGCCTCTGCCTAATAAACTCGAGTTAGTGCCTAGGCTGGCTGTCCACCAACGTCCACGACGTACATCGTCAACCGGAGGCTTTTCTGCGTGCCGGAGAGAGGTCGGCCAGCCCGAGCGAGCGCCGCTACGACCCCGGTGGCGGCAGGCCAGTGGCGCCTGGTCTCGGTCCGCCGGTGGCACCGCTGGCCCGCAGGGTCATTTGGCGTGTGACCGACTGTCCCCGGGGGCCGCTCAGCTGCGGCGGCTTGGCTGCCCAGTAAGTAAGTCTGGTTTAATCCACAAAGAAGACAGTGCCAAGTCAACAGAGCCTCCTGTGTTAGAGCGTGGCGCTCTCTCTCTCACTCTCTTCATGTTGGCCAGGCCGGCTGGCCCTAGCCCAGGCGCTGCCGCCGCCGGGCTCTCAGGGCCCGGGCCCGAACCAGACGGTGGCCTCCTGAATGCTGGCTTCCGGGGACGGCGAGGCCGAAGCAGAGGCCGGGACCGGGGCCGGGGCCGAGGGGCTCGGGTCCGGCGTACAGTACGCCGCGACGGAGGCGCCCCCGCGGCCAGCGCCAGCCACCGCCAGCCACAACAGCAGCCGCCACAACCACACCCACAGCCACGTACCCCGGCGTCGGTGCATGAATAGCACGGGTAGGGACGGCAGAGCCAGGGCGCTAGGCTTTGCCAAGCTAGCAGCGCCGCCCGCGCGGCCGCACCCCCTACCTCCCCCTCCGGGGGCGCGTCCCGTGCCAAGGAGAGGGGCGCCGTTCTCCCCCCGCCCTGCCCCCTCCCGGAAGGGGGAGGGGCGGCCCGGAGAGGGGGGTCCAGGAGGCTCCGGAGAGGGGGGGCCCGGAGGAGGGAGCTCGGAGGGAGAGAGTCCCCGGCCGGCGCAGCCCCCGGAGCCTACGGACCCCGGGCTGCCGCGGCCCCCCTGGCTCACATCCACCACGCCCGCCCGCCCGCCGGGGCCCGCCGAAGGCCGGCGCAGCCGAAGGCCGGCGCAGTTATTGTTCCCCCTGATTTTTGCCGCACCCCCGGACGTAGCCAGTACACTGGGCCGGCAGGTGGCTCGGCTGGATGCCTTGGTCGGGCGTGTACACACCATAGGGCTGGAAGATCCGTGCGCACGCGCCCGCCCCGGCCGAATGCAGGCTGAGGTTCCAGCTCCGGAGGTCCTGATCGAACACACAGTTGCCCATGAACATGCCCCACAGGCCGCCATTTTCCCAGCCCGCCGCGGCCGACACGTCCCAGCTGCCCAGGGGCTGGTTAAAGACGCAGTTGTGCAGCGGACAAGCCAGGGCGTACGACAGGCGGGTGACCCGGCCGGTGGGCCAGCCGTCGAGGGGCTGGTTGAAGGCCCTGGCGTCCAGGAAGATCGAGTCCAGGTTCGTGGCGGACGACGTCCGCCACCCGCCCAGCGGCCGGTTGAAGCTGAAGGCGGACGCGAAGGCCCCGTGCAGGTTCGTGACACCGCTCACGTCCCAGTCCTCGACGCTGCCGTTGAAGCTGAAGGCGGCCGCGAAAGTGCTGTCCAGGCTCGCGACGCCGCTCGTGTTCCAGCCGCCGAGGTCCTGGTTGAATTGGTGGCAGTGTTCGAACAGGCTGCGCAAGCCCTGGGGGTGGGTCGCGGGCGTGAGCCACGACCAGTCCCAGTCGCGCGCGTCGCCCACAAACTCTGTCATTTGGTACAGCAGGTACTCGGGCGCCACGCCGTGCAGCGCCCGCGAGCCGGCCGTGGGGGCCAGGTACCGCAGCGCGTAGCATTTCTCCGCAGGGGCGCTGGACGAGTCGGAGCAGTCGCCGGGCAGGTACGGCCTCGTCAAGAGCGGCTCAGTGCTGTCGACGGGGTGGTACAGCTGCACGTCGCCCCACGCCAGCACGTCGACGACGCACGCGCCGGTCAGGTACCACCACCCGTCCACGCGGCCGCCGAGGCGCAGCCAGTAGTCGCCGGCGCCCGCGTACCGGTGCCGGCACTGGGCGCCGCTGGCGTGGACGCAGGCGCTGGGGCGGGTGGCGTCCCCCCAGTCCACCGTGAAGTTCGGCCCGCCGCCGGCCGTGGGCGACAGCCCCAGCGTGGCGGTGGTGTTAGCGTACGACACCCGCACCAGCGCCAGCAGAGAGGAGCGCGCGCACGCCGCGGGCCAGTGCGCCGGGCCCAGCGCCGTGTACGGCGCCAGCCGGGCGCAGTCGGCCGAGCCCGCGGCGAGCGCGGGCGTCGACCAGCCGGTGAGCACTTCCCGGAAGTCGCGGCCTAGGCCCCGGAACAGCCCCGCGAAGCGCGACAGCCTCGGCAACGACGTCCAGGCGCCGACCCCCGTGCGCGTGAGCGCCGAGCTGCCGTCGAACAGTTCGCTCACGTCCTCGAGCCGGGCGGTGTCCCAGCGCGACAGGTCCAGCGTGGCTAGTGCCGGCAGGCCCGCGAACGCGCGGCTCGCGTTGCGCAGCCGGCGCGTGTCCCAGGCGCTCGTGCCGTCCAGGCTCGCCAGCCCCGCCGAGCCCTCGAACAGGCCGACCGCCGACTCGGCGCCCGACACGTTGAGCCCGTCGCTCGGGTCCGGCAGCGGGGTGGTGAGGCCGGCGAAGCTGTAGTCCCAGGCGCGCACGAGACCCGCGTCCCGCAGCGAGGCCGGCGGGGGCACGTACGCGAGCCCGGGCGCCGCGTACAGGTGGTAGCCGCTCGTCGCGTGGAAGCGCAGCTCGCCCCACTGCACGATGGCGTCCAGCCGCAGGCCCGCGGGCGCCGTGGCGTGCCAGGCCGGCGTCAGCGCCCAGCCGCGCACGGGGTCGGGCCCGCCGGGGTCCGCCGTCACCGTGTACGTGCCGGCCAGCGCGTACGTGTGCGCGCAGGGCGAGGCGCCGGCGTCCAGGCACGGCGTGGGGGGCGAGCCGTCCCCCCAGTCCACCGTGAACGAAGTCGGGACGGCGGCCTGGGCCTGGCGACGGCGCGCCGTCGGGGCGGCGTCCGGCCACAGCGGCCACACGAACGTGTCCTGGGCGCCCGCCGTCGTCAGCTCGAGGATGGTCACGCTGCTAGCACGCCCGGCCGCGGGGCAGCCGGGCGGCAGGCACACGAACGGGCAGTAGGCGCGGACCCCGGCCCGCCACAGGCCCCAGAGGGCCCACAGGCTCCACCAGGCTGCGCGAGCAGGGTGCATAGCCAGCCAGCTGTCACCCGCGGAGGAGGCTAGCGGGGGAGGTGGCTACTGGTGGCTTTGGGAACAACAGACCCCCGGGGGCGGCGGGCAGACGCCCCTTGCTCTCCCCCCCCCCCCTCCCTACCCCCGCCGCCGCGTGTCCCCCTGCCCTGCTCTCCCCCGGCCGGCACGGGGAGGGTGGCCGCGCGCGCCAGCAGCCAAGCGGCCTGGCCGGCCGGGTGGCACAGGAGGCCCTCGCGAAGGGGCCGGGTGGCTCAGCCGGCCGGGGTTGTCTGGTCGGGGGTGGCACAGAGGTCCCCCCTCTGCCGGCCAAGTGGCACGGCTGGCCTGACTGGCCGGGTCGGGGGTGGCACTGACGCCCCCCGCCCTGCCGGCCGGGTGGCACAGCCGGCCGCGGCTTTCGCGGGTCTGGGTGGCACCGGTCGCCGGATCTCTGAGGGGCAAAGGTACTTGCTTGGCCGGACCCTCTGCTTGCCTTTTTTTCCCCCCTCCCCTCTCCCCTCTCCCCTCTCCCTTCTCCCTTCTCCCCTCTCCCCTCCCGCGGCCGAACATTGTGCAGGCCCCGCCCAGGCTTTTTATGCAATGTGGCGGTCCGGTGGCCAGTGCCACCGGTAGCTTTTTTGGCCCGGTCGCAAGACCAGACGAATTTTCTTTGCCCAACCCCACCCATAAGTGTCCAAGTAGCGAGAATCGCACTTGTGGTTTGAGGCCCCGGGGGGGTGCCACCCCAGACATATAAATTCAGGCACTGCCCTTACAGGACTAAAAAAACACCGCTATTTACGGGTAAGAAAGGAAAAAGTTTTATTAGTGACTGGTTGTCGATAGGCAGGACTGGCTCCGATGCCATTTTGCACCCGGGTGGCACCCGTAACCCTCCGGCGAGGTCAGGCAGGGCTTGGACCCACCAGGGCGATTCTCGCTACTAGGACACTTACGCCCCGCCGGCCTTAGTTTTCCGGGTAGTACGGGAAATCTCCCTGATCCTGCGGTCACCACAAAAAGCAGTCGGTGGCACCGGGCACCGGACCAGTGTCGGATAGAAAAGCCTGGGGGGGGGGCTGCACAATGTTCGGCCGCGGGGAGGGAGAGGGGAGAAGGGAGAAGGGAAGGGAGAAGGGAGAGGGGAGAGGGGAGGGGGGGGAGAAAAAGGCAGTCGACCGTATCCGGCCAAACGAATCTAGCCACCCGAGCGGGAGGACCTGGCCGTCTCATGCCACCCGTCCGGAAAAGCAGCGCCTTTCCTGCCACCCGGCCGGAAAAGCAGCGCCTTTCCTGCCACCCGACCGGAAAAGCAGCGCCTTTCTTGCCACCCGGCCGAGAAAGCAGGGCCTCTCGTGTTCCCGGGGGAGGGGGGGGGGCGACTCTTCCGGCCGCCCGGACCTCACCACCGCGTTTAGCAAACTCCCCCCCCCCCGAGTTTTAGCACCGCGTTGGGCAAAAAAACACCCCCTCTCTACCCTAGGTTTTAGCACAGCCTTGAGCAAAAAAGCACCCCTCCCCCATCCCTACCCTAGGTTTCAGCCCCGCGTTTGGCAAGAGGGCGCGTTCGGTGCCAGGGAGGGGCGCAGTGCGGGGGGGGGGGGGGGCGGGAGGTGGGAAGAGGCGCCCCCCTGGGCTTCTCTCCCTGCCGCACCACGCCGGCGGTAGGGGGGACGCCGTCTTCCTCACCCCCCCCCCCCCGCCCTCCCCCTGCATTTGCTAAACCACCCGCCCCGAGCTACAGATGCACCCCGCCTCTGCCCGCCAACCGTGGCGCCCGTGGCCCCTCCTCCTCCTGCTGTGCGGGTGGCTGCGGGCCGCCGGCGCCGGGTGCCCGTACCCGCTCCAGTGCCCGACCCAAGAGGAGGCGTGCCCTTTGGTCGTGTGCCCCGGCGGCGCCACGATCCTCGAGCTGACGACGGCGGCCCCGCAGGACACGTTCGTGTGGCCCCTGTGGCCGCCCGCCGCCCCGACTGCGCGCCGTCGCCGCCAGGCGCAGGCCGGGGCCGTCCCGACGTCGTTCACGGTCGACTGGGGGGACGGCTCGCCCCCCACGCCGTGCCTGGACGCAGGCGCCGCGCCGTGCGCACACACGTACGCTGCTCCCGGCACGTACACACTGACGGCGGACCCCGGCGGACGCTACCCCGTGCGCGGCTGGGCGCTGACGCCCGCGTGGCACGCCACGGCGCCCGCGGGCCTGCGGCTGGACGCCATCGTGCAGTGGGGGGAGCTGCGCTTCCACGCGACGAGCGGCTACCACCTGTACGCGGCGCCGGGGCTCGCGTACGTGCTGCCGCTGGCTTCGCTGGCCGACGCCGGGCTCGTGCAGAGCTGGGACTACAGCTTTGCCCACCTCACGTCCGAGCTGGGCTGCGACACGAGCTACGGGCTCAACCTGTCGGGCGCCGAGTCGGTGGTAGGCCTCTTCGAGGGCTCGACCGGCGTGGCCCGGCCGCACGGAGCTAGCCGGTGGGACACGCACCGGTTGCGCAACGCGAGCCGCGCGTTCGCGGGCCTGCCGGCACTAGCCACGCTGGACCTGTCGCGCTGGCACACCGCTCGGCTCGAGGACGTGACAGAGATGTTCGACGGTGGCGCGGCGCTCACGCGCACTGGCGTCGGGGCCTGGACCGGGCTGCCAAGCCTGCAGCGCTTCGCGGGGCTGTTCCGCGGCCTAGGCCGCGACTTCCGGGAGCCGCTCACTGCCTGGACGACGCCGGCGCTGGCCCCTGGCTCGGTGGACTGCTCGCGGCTGGCGCCGTACACGGCGCTGGACCCGACGCGCTGGCCCGCCGCGTGCTCACGCTCGGTGTTCTCTGCGCTCGTGCGCACGACCTACCCTAGTGCCACGGCCGCGCTGACGCTCGCGCCCACGGCCGGCCCGGGCGCGAACTTTACGGTGGACTGGGGGGACGGGTCGGCGCCCGGCTCGTGCGCGCACGCCGGCGGCGCCGTGTGCACGCACGTGTACGCCAGCGCCGGCGACTACTGGCTGCGGCTCAGCGGCCGCGTGGACGGGCTGCAGTACGTAGAGGGCGCCTGGGTAGTGGACGTGGTGGCGTGGGGCGACGTGCAGCTGTACCACCCCGTCGGCAGCACGACCCCGCTGTTCGCGCGGGGGGTAGGCGGGTCTCCACTGCGCTACCTGGCGCCGACGACCGGCTCGCGGGCCCTGCAAGGCGTGGCGCCCGAGTACCTGCTGCGCTCGATGAGCGAGTTCGTGGGCGACGCGCGCGACTGGGACTGGTCGTGGCTCACCCCCGCCACGCACCCCAACGGCTTCCGCTCCCTGTTCGAAGGCTGCACCAAATTTAACCAGGACCTCGACGGCTGGAACACGAGCGGCGTCGCTAGCCTCGCCTATACCTTCGCCCAGGCGACTGCCTTCAACGGCAGTCTCGAGAGGTGGGATACTAGACAAGTCACGAACCTGATCCAAACCTTCTACAAGGCCAATTCCTTCAACCGACCGCTCGGCGCCTGGGATGTCCGCCAGGTCACAGTCATGGTCAGGACGTTTGGGGAGGCGTTGGCTTTCAACCAGCCGCTGGGCGCTTGGAACACTACCTCTCTCACTAGAATGGGCTCAGTCTTTTAACAACGCCAGGGCGTTCAACCAGAACATCAACAGCTGGAAGACCAGCAAAGTCACTGACATGAGCTACGCTTTTGCTTGTGGCAACAATATGTGCGCGTTCAACCAGCCCCTGGGCAGCTGGGACGTGTCGACCGCCGCCGGAACCGACGGCGAAGTAGGAGGAATGGAGGCCATGTTTATGGGCAATTGTGTTTTCGACCAGGACGTCATGGCCTGGAACCTAGCTTCGCACCCAAGCGGTGCACAGGCGTGCGCACCTATCTTCCAGGGTTATGGTACGCTTACGGGAGGCGGTATCCGGCCAAGCAACCTGCCGGGGCAGTGCACGGGCTACGTCCGCGGGTGTGTTAATGGGTAGGACGTCTAGCTCGGCTGAGGGTGGTGAGCTGCCAGGGTTGCGTGCACCGAGGAGGCAGGAAGAGGGCCTAGGCGTAGTCAAACTAAAAAGGAGATTTTGGTACAGACTGACTGAGGTCACTGCACCGACCGGCGCTCGGGGGGGGGGGGGGGGGGTGGCAGGCCAGGACAGGGTGATAACGCAGGGGGGCAGTGCTCGTTCCTGCTTCCCGGCCCAAGGGCAAGCGCTACTAGCACGAGCGGCCTGGTCCTGTCGGCCGGGTGGCACAGAACGCCATCTCTTTCGGCCGGTGGCACAGGATACCATCTCTTTTTCGGTCAGGTGGCACGAACGGCGCCACCTTTCCCGGCCGGGTGGCACAGCTGGCCTGGGCTGTCTGGTCGGGGTGGCACTGACGCCCCCACTCTTCCGGCCGGGTGGCACAGATAGCCTGTCTCTTTGGTCGGGGTGGCACCGATCGCCGGATATCCTTAGGAGGAGAGGGTATCCGTTTGGCCGGACATTCTGCCTGCCTTTTTTTCTCCCCTCCCCTCTCCCCTCTCCCTTCTCCCTTCTTCCCTCTCCCCTCTCCCCTCCCGTGGCCGAGCATTGTGCAGGCCCCGCCCAGGCTTTTTATGCAATGTGGCGGTCAGGTGGCCAGTGCCACCGGTAGCTTTTGGGCCCGGCCGCAGGACCGGACGAATTTTCTTTGCCTGACCCCAAAAAAATCCCGTGGGGCGTAAGTGTCCAAGTAGCGAGAATCGCACTTGTGGTTTGAGGCCCCGGGGGGGTGCCACCCCAGACATATAAAATTAAGGCACTGCCCTTACAGGACTAAAAAACACCGCTATTTACGGTTAAAAAAGGAAAAAGTTAATTTAGTGATTGGTTGTCGATAGTCAGGACCGGCTCCGATGCCATTTTGTACCCGGGTGGCACCCGTAACCACCCGGCGAGGTCAGGCCGGGCTTGGACCCACCAGGGCGATTCTTGCTTTTAGGACACTTACGCCCCGCCGGCCTTAGTTTTCCGGGTAGTACGGGAAATTTCCCCTGGTTCTGCGGTCATCACAGAAAAGCAGTCGGTGGCACCTGGCACCGGAGCAGTGTTGGACCGAAAAGCCTGGGGGGGGGCCTGCACAATGTTGGGCCGCGGGGAGGGAGAAGGGAGAAGGGAGAAGGGAAGGGAGAAGGGAGAGGGGGGGAGGGAGGGGGGGGGAGAAAAAGGCAGTCGATCGTATCCGGCCAAACAAATCTAGCCACCCGACCGGGAGAAGCCCGGTCACCCCTGCCACACCACCATTGAATTTCCCGGCGTGATAGTCGGTCGGCGGTGCCACCTCATCCTGTCTACCGGCCGGTGGCGCCACCAACTCCCTTGACTTGGCTGGGCAGTGCCACCGGCCGTGATGGCTCGGCCGGGGAGTGCCACCCGAGGAGGCTCGCCGTTCCGTCGGCATGCCCGCTGGCAGCACCTGGCCCAGCCAGGCCCAAGCCCAACAGGAAGGGGGGGAGAATCTAAATTTTAATCAGGCGCCAAGCAGGAGGCCTGGCTTTTTACGAGCACTAGCGTAGCTTCTTCCAGCCTGCAAGCGTACTCTGCCTGTCTTGGCCAGCCGCTCAGCAGCCGGGCGCCGGAGCGCTGCAGGTTCGCACGCTGTCCGGCGTGGGGGGGCGCACGTGCTCCCGGGGGAGCTAGGGCCCCGGGCCCACCAGCTTGATCTCTGTGGCCGCCCGCGCCGCTACGTGCGCGGGCAGGAGCTGGATGATTGCGCCGGCGGCCGCTAGCTTCGCTTGCACGTCCTGGCTCTTGGTGAGGTGTAGCTGCTGCAGGCACAAGGCCTCGGCCAGGAGGGTATGCAGCCGCACGAGGTGGTGCAAAGTGTCGCTGTGGCCAAAGTGCGAGATCTCGATGTAGGGTGTGACCTCGCGCTTGCGGGCGATCGCGCTGGACAGCTGCGCGCAGCTCTGGATGAGCAAGGACTGCGCCTCCTGCAGCAGCTTCCAGTCACCGATGTCGTGGCCCCGGCCGCTGCCGGCGGGCTCGGGCGTGGGGGTCGACCCCGCGGGCGCCGCGGCGGCGGAGGTCGGCCCCGCAGGTGCCGTGGTCGAGGAGGCGGCGGCGGCAGACGTCGGCCCCGCGGGCGCCGCGGCGGCGGACGTCGGCTCCGCGGGTGCCGCGGGTGCCGGGGCGGCGGCGGCTGAGGTCGGCTCCGCGGGTGCCGCTGCTGTCGAGGCCTCGGAGGTCGGCTCCGCGGGTGCCGCGGCTGTCGAGGCCTCGGCGGAGGTCGGCTCCGCGGGTGCCGCGGCTGTCGAGGCCTCGGCGGAGGTCGGCTCCGCGGGTGCCGCGGGCGAGGAGGCGGCGGCGGCGGAGGCCGGCTCCGCGGGCGCCGTCCCTGCGTCGGGGGCCTCCGTGCCAGTCTTCTGTCGTTTGGGGTCCAGTGTCTCCCCGCCCCAGGGATCCTCCAGTGGAGGGGTACGACCGTGCCTTCTCTTCCGTGGCGCCTTCCTGCTCGGGGCGGGAGGGCTAGGCGCTTCCATCTCTGTGCCTGCCGACAGATGTGCTGCCTACCCCTCCCTGTCGCTGGGCGCACACGCAGGGGGGAGCAGGCGCCCCCCCCGGGCGGCCGTCGCGAGGGGGGGGAAGGGGGGGGGGCCGCCTGCTCTCCCCCGCTCGCCCCGGGGCCTGCCGGCCCCGGGCACGCGGCCGGCCCATGGCAGGCACGCAGAGGGGGGTGCGGGGCGACTCTCTCCTCCCTCCCCGGGGCACGCCCTGAAGGGGAGGGGGGGGGAATCGCGCGTGCGCCCCCCTGGTGGGGGGGGGGGGCGCGCCTTCCCCGCGGGGCGCGGGACCAGCCCCTCGGCATCCTCACAACCTGACCCGGCATGGCTTCCACTACCGAACCCGGCGCCGGCTGGACGACCCGCACCGGGCTTCGTCCTCGGAAGCCGCTGCAGACCGCCGCGGCCCTCAGGCCCGCACCAACCCAGTGGGAGTCTGCGCGCTCTCTGGCAGCCATCTGGCGGTTTGGGCTCACCGTCACCGTCTTGGTCGCCGAGGGCTGTCGTGTGTGCCTGTGGATCCGTTACCAGCGGCGCCACGAGGCGGCGCAGCCGGCGGAGGAGGACGACACGGGCGACGACGGGGCCGGGCCGGGCCCGGCGGAGGAGGACGACGCGGGCGACGACGGGGCCGGGCCGGGCCCGGCGGAGGAGGACGACGCGGGCGACGACGCCTCGGGTGAAGATGACAGTGCAGAACCGGTTCCGGCGGAGGAAGCCTCCGGTGACGACTGCGCAGAACAGGCTGACGACGACGCTGAGCCCGACCATGCGCTGGACCACTGCCGGCTGTCCGTGCTGCCCCGTGCCGTCCGCACTGCCTCCTGGCTCCTGTCGCTGGCCCGCCGCCCACAGGCGTCCTGGTTCGAGGCCCTGTTCGGTCAGCGGTCAGCTGCCGCCACGTGCACCCCGCTCCAGGGGCACCCGCAACAGCGCAACAAGCGGGGCGAGGCCAAGTTCTTGCTGTACACCACGGTTCCCCAGGCAGGGGAGGACGACGAGGTCACCGTGTCCTACTCGTGTGAATTTCTCCTGCACGTACCCACGGGGGCGCAAGAGCCCGCGCCGCTCGTGGGGGCAGAGGTTGACGTAGAGACGCTCTTGCTCACCCAGCTCGCGCAGATCCGGCCCTGCTACGACCTGTTGCTGGCCGCGGCCCACCAGGAGGGGATGAGCGCTTCTCGGGTACTCCACCAGCTGCTGCCTGAGGCTGGCTGGGA
The DNA here is from genome assembly GCA_019918135.1 of Paulinella micropora. NCBI lineage: Eukaryota > Cercozoa > Imbricatea > Euglyphida > Paulinellidae > Paulinella > Paulinella micropora. Next base: position 75,638 of record WBZZ01001207.1, read on the forward strand.
CCTGGCGCGCAGGCGGCGGGACGGGGTGCGGCTCTTTGTGCATGATCGCTACGGGGCCAGACACGTCAGCCGCCCGAGTGTCCCGCGCCCAGACGAGGAAGCAGCGGCCTCCGCGGCGGCCGGCCCTGCTGGCGAGCGCTCGCCCGTCCGCGGCGCTGAGTCGCCCCGCAAAAGAGCTCGGCCGGGTGCCCCTGACGGACGGGCGGAGTAGGCCCCTGGCCGGACACGCCGGGCTTCGCCAGCTCCAGCACCGCTGAGCGCCAAGCTTCTTCTGTTGGCCGTGGGCAATAGCTAGTAGACCCGGCTCTTGGGGTAGCTAGCGCCGGGGGTGACCGCGGCGTCGGCCGGCGTGGGTCTCGAGAGCTCGGCCGCGCCCTTGTACTCAGTACGCAGAAATAAAGATAGCAGCGGGCCAGCTGGCCACCGGCAGGGGGAGCGAGGGCCTTTCCTCTCGGAGCCGGGCCGGGGGGGGACCGGTCGTCCCGCGGGCCGGCCGCGCCGGAGAGCCCCGAGCGAACAGTACGCGCCACCGGCCGCCCTCCCTCCCCCAGGCAAGATCACTTCGTCCCCCCGCCGGCCCCGCCCTTGCTCCCCCGTCCCAGGGGGGAGGAGGGACCCTGCGCAGGCGGGGGCTGGGGGGGGCTTGGGGGGGAAGGAGGAGGACTGCTCCCCCTGCTCCCACTTTCCCTTGGCTGGCGCCGGCCCCGGCCGCTCGCTCGCCGCCTCCTGGCTCTAGCTCACTCACTCTCTGCCGCCGGCTACGGAGCACGAGCACACTGGCCTCTGCCCTAGCGCGCGGGGCGGCCTCCGGACGAGGCAGATGGAAGACTGTTTGCTGTTGCTGGCGGCCGACCGGTGGCACACGCTGCCGTGGCCCCCGCCGGCGGCGGACGCGACCGCGGGGCAGCGCCTGTTGCTCGAGCCGTGGACGGAGTGGGCCCACGCGGTCGCGTGCGAGCGGCTGTGCGCCCTGTTCGAGCGCGTGCCGGCCCCGCGGGGCGGCCGGGCCTGGCGCGACCAGCTGGACCCCAGGCTCGCGCACGTGCCGCTGCCGGCCGAGCTGGCGCGGCAGCCGTCGGACTTGAACCGCGGGGCGTGCAAGCTGCGCGGCCTGGACCTGTCGCTCGGGGGCGCCATCACGGCGGCCCTCCACCTGCTGCCCGAGCACGCGGCGGTCGACCTGTGCGGCGGGCCGGGCGGCTGGCTCCAGGCGCTGGCCGCGCACCGGCCGCACGGCACGCTGTTCCTGGGCAGCACGTGGACGGGCTCGCCCACGCCGAACAGCGGGTACGACGCGTTGCTGCGCGCGTGGGGCCGCGCCGGGGGGCAGGACCTGACCAACGTGCTGCTGGACACCGGGGCCGCCGACGACACGGACCTGCGGCGGCCCGCGGCGGTGGCGCGCCTGCGGCTGGCGTGGTCGCGGCAGCTGCGGGTCCGTGGCCTGCCCTGCACGCTGGTGCTAGCGGACGGGGGCGCCCCCGATGCCGCCGACCAGGAGCGCCGCGGGGTGTGCCTGCTGGCGGCGCAGCTGCGGCTGGGCACGCACTGGCTGGCGCTCCACGGCCCCGCGGCGAGCGAGGGGCGGAGCCGCGCGTTGCTGGTGTGCAAGTTCTTCGGCGGCCTGGACGCGGCGACGCAGCTGGCCCTGGCCGCCGCGGCGCTCGCGTTCGACGAGTGGTGCGTGGTGAAGCCCGTGGCGAGCCGCTCCGCCAACGCCGAGGCGTACCTGGCGTGCCGGGGGCCCGCCTGGGGCGCGCGCGCGACCCTGGCGCAGCGCGTGCTGGGCGCCCTGCACCGGCTGGGCCCGGCCCCGGCCGCGGCCCGCGCCGTCGAGCTGGCCGAGCAGCACGGCGTCGTGGGGTCCCTGCTGGCCTTCCGCGAGCAGTTCCGCCCGTACATGGCCGCGCGCCTGCGCGTGCAGCACGACTGCCTGGCCGCCTTCTGGCGCCGCGCCCGGCCGCAGCCGGCCGAGGTCCGGCGGGCGCTGGAGCAGCCGCCGGCGCCCCGCGCCCGCAAGCCCCGGCCGGACGACGAACGGCGGCGGCGCCAGGACTGGCAGGCCCGGCTGGCCCGGTGCGCGCCGCAGTGCCTGCCCGCGGCCGCGGCCGCGGCGGGCGGGCGCCGGCTGCTGGCGGACCCCTGCCTGCAGGCCCGCGCGACCGTGCCGGTCCTGCAGGCCCTGCAGGGCCTGCGGCCCACGGCGCCGCCCGACCTTAACTTCTTTGCGCTGCTGTGGGCCTACGTCTGCGCCGTGCGGCCGGCGGCCGGCGACGAGACACGCTCGGTGCACGTGCCGTGGGCCGAGGGGGCGTGCGCCGGCTGGCTGTGGGCCAGCCCCGAGGGTTGCTTTCTGGCGCCGGCGGCGGCGCTGCCGGGCCCGCCGGGCTTCGTGGCGGCGCGGGTCCCCGCGCTGGACCCGGCGGGCGTGGACGAGTGGGCCGGGCGCCTGGTCGGGCAGGCCGCCGAGAACGCGCGGCTGCACGACCTGCTGTGCCGAGCGTCCCTGCCACTGCACGACGTAACCCTGGCCCCCGGCACGTCGCTGCTGGTGTGGGGGGTGCCCGCCAGCAAAGGGAGCACGCTGTGGGTGCTGGACGTGCTGGCCGGGCCGTGGACCCGGCCGGCCCTGTTTGGGGGCACGCGGGCCGGCCGCGTCGAGGCCTTGGTGCGCCACGTGCTGCGCTGCGCCGCGCAGGCCGGCCGGCTGCAGCAGGCTGGCTGGTGGGACCCAGGCGACGCGGGCAGCCTGCTGGGGCTGTCACTGCCCCTGCACGCACCCGCGGAGGCAGCGGCCGGCGGGCCCGCGGGCGACGGCGGCGGCCTGTGGGCCGAGTGGGCGGGCGCGGCGGTGCGCGGCCGGCTGGTCCCCCTCGGGGGGGTTCCCCCCCCCTGCCCCCCCTTGCCTGCCCCGGGGTTCGTGTTGAGGGGGGGGTTCCCCCCCTGCCCCCCCTTGCCTGCCCCGGGGTTCGTGTTGAGGGGGGGGTTCCCCCCCCTGCCCCCCCCTTGCCTGCCCCGGGGTTCGTGTTGAGGGGGGGGGTTCCCCACCCTGCCCCCCTGCAGTCCGTGCTCGCCCCGTGGTTCGTGTTGGGGGGAGGAGGGGGAGGCGCGCGTGGCCCGGTGTCGGGGGGGAGTCCCCCCCCTGCCCCCCCCCCTGCAGTCCGTGCTCGCTCCGCTTTCTTCCTAGCGCCGCGTGGCGTCCCCGAAGCCAAAGAAAAGAGCCGCCAGGGCAGGGAAGAGGAGCCATGGACCGCCGCGCCGTGCGGCACTTTGCCCGTGCAGACTCCCCATTCTACCCCCCTCTCTTCTCTTCCCCAGGGGTCTGGCCGGCCGCTAGTCAATCCTCCCCGTACAGTTACAATTCAAGTCGAAAGTGAATCTTTTTTATTTAGAGTACAATTTTACAGAGAGAGAGAGAGAGAGAGAGAGATCAAGAGAGCTAGTTGCTGGTTGGCTCTAGCTAGCTACTTCAGTCGGTCGCAGGCAAACTCTTGGGCACGGGGAGGCGCAGCACGTAGCTACCCGGCTGCTGCAGCTCCAATTTCGCCCCTTGTTTAAGCTGTTCCCCGTAGTGCCAGAAGCGGCGCATGTCTTCGTGCAGGCGGTGTACATCAACGTGGAGGCGGCCGCCGCTGACGACTTCAGCGGCCATGCACTGTTGGTACCTCTGCTGGGCGGCCGCCGCCACCGTCAGCACGCCGAGCACCCAAGTGACGAAGGCAGTGTCTTGTTCGGTGGGATCCGGCCTGTACCGCTCCACCCGCGTGGCCAGGGAAGCAGGTGTAGCGCGGGGCCGGGCCAGGCGTCTGACGTAGCCGCCCTTCGTCTTGAGCAGCGCCTGGAGGCCACGGCTGATCTGGTTCGCCAGGTGGCTCCACCTAGTCACGTCCTCCCGGAGTTCGCGGGTGCTGGGATTGCGCGGGCGCGGGAGCAGGCGCAGGTCGCGTGTCCCGAGGGCTTGTGACACCCTGTCCAGGGCCAAGACAGCGGCGTACAGGACGCTGGCGTTCTCCTCGGCCGGTGCAGAGGCAGGCGGCGGCTGCTGCGGCTGGGAGTGCTGGTCGTCGGTGGTGTCCATGGCCGGGTGGGCGGGGTCGTACTCGGCGTCGGCGGGAGCGCTGGCTGGCGGCGCCTGGGTCTGGAGAGCCGTGTAGGGGGTGAGGGCTAGCATAGTAGGCGCAGTGGTTGTGTCTGGGGGCTTGGCTCGCAGCGCAAAAGTGTGAGGAGCGGGGGGGCGAGGCGCGTCGTGCGCGGCGGTCGCGCGCGACCCCGGGCACGCGGGTGCAGACTGCCAGGCGCGTGCGGCGCGCGACCCCGGACACGCGGTGGAGGGGGGGGGCGCTCGCTGTCGGGCGCGCGTGGCGCGCGACCCCGGACACGCGGTGGGGGGAGGGCGCCCCTTTGTCGCGCGCTAGGGGCACACGCCGCACGCGCGCGCCCTGTGACGGGCGGCGGGCCTTGCGGGGGGGGGGGGGGGAGGGAGTGGGGACGCCCCCCCCGTGCGGCGGCGCGTGCGCGCGGGGGGTGGGGGGGGGAGGGCCCTTCGGCGCTCGAGACACCCACCAGTAAGGCGGCTGCTACTGAACCCGGACGCCCCCGGCCAGAGTGGCACACGCCACTCTGCTCTTTGTGCTCGCCTGCTGTTTGTGCGCTCACGCGCCTGGACACACACACACACCTGGCTGGCTCTTTCCCTCTCTCGTGTGCCCCTGTAGACCATGCCGGTGACGACGAGAGCCCAGGCCAGACTCCGGCAGGCGCCACCCAGCAGCCACGGCGCGCTGCGCCGTGGCGCGGCGCGTCCCCGCCACACCCGTCCTCCCAGCACGCGACGGCCCAGTACGCGACTGTCTAGTACGCGACGGCCTAGTACGCGACTGTCTAGTACGCGACTGTCTAGTACGCGACGGCCTAGTACGCGACGGCCAGCACGCGACGGCCCAGTACGACACCGCCCAGTACGCGACGGCCCAGTACGCCACCGCCCAGTACGCGACGGCCCAGTACGCCACCGCCCAGTACGCCACCGCCTAGTACGCCACTGCCCAGTACGCCGCCGCCTAGTACGCCACCGCTCGGTACGCCGCCGCCGTTGATGGCTGCGGTGGCCACGCTCCACAGCCAACTTGGTACACAAGTCTTGGTGGACCGGGGCTGTGTCCAGGGGCCGCCGGGGTCGGTCGGTCGTCTGTGGCAGGCCCGGGGTCGTCGGCCGCTCCCCCCTTCGCTCCTGAGGCCGGACGGCACTCTCGTGCCCACGCACTGTACCCTCTTGCACCCCGGCTACCTGGTGGTGCGCCGGGGCGGTTGTCTGGTGGGCCGCGAGCTGCCCACCAGTTGGCCCTTGTACCAGCAAGCCCTGGCACAGGACAGGACGTTCCCCCCCCAGAGCCAAGTCGCGATAGCCGTGGCGGCGTACATCTGGGAATTCTTGCTGACGGAGGCGCAAAGGAGTTACTGGCGCGCCCGCAGTGACTCGGGCTAGCTGTCCCTGCTCTGGCTGTGCACAGGCCAAAGCACTCATTAAAACATCCACGCTGATACTGCAAGGTTGCGCTGAGTTGCTCGAAGAACAGTGCCTAGTGCAGGAGCCAGGACAAGCAGCGCCTGAGCCGCCCTACTTTGTCTGGGACGATTTGGACCCGGAGAATTTTCTGGCAGTGTGGGAGGACCAAGCCTCGGACTAGCCGGCGGTCAGCTCGGTGGCCCAAAAAAAGAAAAGCCGTGCTGGGGCCCAACTGTTTCTGTTTCATTAAAAAAAGATGGTGGCTCGCTGATACTTGACGCGGCTGAATGCACCGGCTAAGTTTTAATGGCTAGGTACAGTTGGCGCCGGGGGGGGCACGGGGCTCTACTCGCTCTCACACACGCACCTGCCTACCTACGGGGGGGGGCTGTTTTTTCCGCCGCCCGTCCCTCCCTCTCTCTCTCTTTCTCTCCGGCCCTCCCGCCCCGTGTCTCCCCCCCCGGCTGCACCGCCGCCGCAGGCGGCGGCAGGGAGGGGCGCTTACCGGTAGAGGAAGGTTGCGTGCGTGGCCTGCCCGGGCGCCGTCCCCTGGGGGTGCGGCGACAGCTTCGTCGCCAGCATCGTGCACGCTACCACTGCATACCGACAGTTACATTTCTTCAGGATGCTCTCGAGGCTGTCGGGGCCCGTCAACGCGTGCTGTTCCTTCTCGAACAGGGCGAGCAGATCCGGGTTCTGCTCCTCGCTGTGGATGTTGGGGCAGCAGAAGACGTACGCAGTGCCTTCCCCGACGCACAACAAGAAGAGCGCGTACACGAAGAGCGCCAGGCCCAGGGTGGCTGCCGCCACGAACATGATCTTGTAGCCGACGCAGTGGTAGTTGTCAATCAGGGCGAACTGCAGCCAGTGGTGGTTCTTGCTGCTGCCCGCGTACTGGCAGGCCAGGCCCGCCATAAAGACCAGGTCGGACATGGCGCCAATGTTCTTCTCGTGCATCACCGTCAGGTACGCTGATTTGCGCGAGTAGGCATACCAGCCTGGGAAGACATTGCCCCACCTAGTGACTAGGCCCTGTGCATTGAAGGCGTTGCTGCCCTTGGCCTTCATCACCTCTAGCAGGCGGAGGGAGTCGCGGTCGGAGCCATAGACCCAGAGCTCGTAGGGTACGAAGAACATGTACACTAAGGAGGAGACCACCATGGCGGTCACCCCCAGCAGACGAACGGTCGCCACCCCGTTCTGGGCTTCCGGTAGCCAGCTGTACATGATGCCGTAGATCGCCGAGATGGCTAGGTGTGCGAGGCCCTTGTAGATCATGAACGCGTCGCGCCCGATGGACTGCAGGGCGCGGGCCACCATCAGGACACTCCAGTCTACCAGGACGAGCCCGAGGATGGCGTACAAGGAGAACACCGTGTTCGGAGTGCCCTGGGGCCCCCAGCGCAGCATGCCCGCGGGGAGCCCGATGCCGCTGAGGTGGATGGACAAGAAGGTGATGGACGCCAGGAACAGCAGGCAGCCTCCTACCGTTTCCTCGGTCTGGTACGTCTTGATAATGCCGTAGATCTTTTCTTCCTTGGAGCTCCTGGCCCAGGCGAGCGCCGCGCGGCCGCTGCACAGGCGCAGGCCGTACACCACCAGCAGAATAGTGAGGGGGGCCAGCGTGACGAAGCTGGTATAATGTTCAAAGCTGGACAGGGACTCGAAGCCCAGCAGCGACGCTTGTGCATGGCTAAAATTCAAAGACTCGACCAGGCCGTTGCTGCAGGTAGCTACACCCACGGCCTGCAGCTGGGCCCGCGCGGAGCACGACAGGCAAGTGTCGGCCGCGAGCAGTGCGTTGGCAGGGAGGAAAGTGCCGTTCCAGGTTTCGAGTACAGAGGAAGCGGTGGCTAGGGTAGTGTCATTCATGACGGACGGTGTCGTGTACGTCCGGGCTCGCCAGTCGCTGGCGGGGTTTTCTCTTTTCCGAGCTCTGCTCTTTGGCTCTCTCTTTACCTAGGTAGGTAAGAGGAGGCCAGCCCCCGGGGGCCTGGCGAGGAGGAGGCAGGGAGGAGGGGACGGGAAGGGAACGCGCGGGCGGAAGGGGTGAGGAGGGGGTCAGAGAGCGGAGGGGGTGTGGGCTAGGCGGGGGGGGGGGGGGAGGGGGCGCCCCCGGCGAGGAGGGGCGCCGGGCCTCCCCCGAGGCCCCGCGCCACAAGCAGCCCGGCGCAGGATCGGCGCCGGTGCCTCCCGACCTCGCTGCCGCCCGAGGTAGGAGTTCGTGGACACCCCCCAGGCCATGGAGCCGGTGCCGTGTTATGCGATGCTGTCTGGCTCGGCGGTGGAGACGGACCCGGAGACCCCGCCCGCCCTCGCTGCTCCCGCCGAGGCGCGCGGCCCTTATATGCACAAGTTTTCTGAAGTTCCTAAAAGTCTTGAAAAATTTCGGAAAAAGTGATAACCACACCTTTGACGAATGGTTAGTTATACCCTCATTCCCCATACCTCATACCTCATACCTCATACCCCATACCCCATATATCATACCTCATACCCCATACCCCATACCCCATACCCCATACCCCACCCCATACCCCATACCTCATATCCCATACCCCATACCCCATACCCCCATAGTATTACCCCATACCCCATGCCCCATACCCCATAGAAATACCACATACCCTATACCCTATACCCCATACCCCATACCATACCCCATACCCCATACCCCATACCCCATACCCCATACCACATACCACGTACCCCATACCCCATACCCCATAGTACCCCATACCCAATACCCCATACCCCATACCCCATACCCCATACCCTATACCCCATACCCTCATACCCCATACCCCATACCTCACACCCCATACCCCATACCCCATACCCCATATCCATACCCCATAGTATTACCTCATACCCCATATCCATACCCCATACCCCATACCCCATACCCCATACCCCATACACCATACACCATACACCATACCTCTATATAATTATACCCCATCCCCCATCCCCCATCCCCCATCCCCATCCCCCATACCCCATACCCTATACCCCATACCCAATGAAAATTCTCTAAGTCCAAAAAATTCATACCCCTATTTTTTGAGGGGTATGGCCCATACCCCCCTTTTTTTTGGGGTATGGCCCATACCGGGTATCATACCGGGTATCGTACCCGGTATGGGGGGGCCATGGGTTTGGCTGTGATCCTCAAAATGACTGACAACCTCGTGTACGGCGGTTTTTTTTCATTTGACTACGATGGCCAGAAGGGCTCTGTGTATTGGCCCCAGCACGTTGGGGGAGTAACGCCCCGGGACATGCCTCTGGCGGCGGATGCGGACAGGAAGTTGATTTGGCCTCGCTTCAAGCCTTCGCCTGGACCCCAGAACTTCAAGGTAAGAGCCTGCACTCACACAACACAACAGAAGAATTCATGGTTTTTTTGGGGCTGTCGCTTCGCATTTCAATGGCGGACAGGGGTCGCAGGAGGTCACACTGGGCACCCAAGGATGGTGAGGGTACACGGATTGCCAGGGGATGGTTTTGGAGAGTATATGGCCCTGAACAGATTCGACACCATACTGCACTCTCACAGCTAGCTGCAAAGAAGACTGGTAAAAAAGTTGGAGTCGGTGGCAAGGGTGGCAACCAGACGCACCTGCCAACTTGCCTTTGCCCGACGTGCCCCCTGGGCATCAAGAAGCGCGCCAAGGCAAGGGCCAGGCTTGCGGCTGCTAATAATACTGTAGCCGCGTGCGCGCAAGGTAACAAGCTTGCAGTGCACAATCTGATGTGATGGGTACCTGATTTTGATTTAGAGGAAACGGACGAGGAGGATTCGGATGATGAGTCGGAAGATTCGGATGATAAGTCGGAAGATTCACCCTTGCAGTCACCTATTAGGAAGAAAGTGAAGCGTGGCACTGCAAAGGAAAGTGGTTCAAAGCGGCTGGACGGGCAGAGCCCGCGCCAAGGGGGAGGTGATCGTCAGCTATGTGCCCCGGGCTGTCGATGCCCGCGGTGCCAGCAGTCGCAACGCATCCCCGGGCATGGAGAAGGGTGCGATTGCACAGGGTGCATACCACATGGCAAAGGGTGCAAATGTGAGGAATGTGTACCAGATGCTAAGCATGGCAAAGGGTGCAGATGCAAGGAGAAGTGCGCGCCCCCATCGTCGCCGCCGCATGTGATCCCCTTGCAATCCCCCCGTCCTCCCCGCCCGACCAGCATGGCGGATATGGAGGTCAACAGCCTGCGTTTTCAGCTGTTTTCCAGCCAGCAGCTGGTGGAGGCAGTGGAGGCAGCGGCCTTGCGGCGTATCTGGCATACTCACAGCAGCAAGCAACGTCGTATTTGTCACACAGTCAACAGCAAAGTACCTCGTTTCTGAATTACATGGCAGGGGGTAACTCTCGGCTTGACTAGACCGTTAGCGCACAAGGTAGCATACTCGCCTCCGGTGGCGCCCCAAGTGCCACCGGAGGCAGGAGAGAGCATTAACCTTCATTTTCTCTCTTTACTTTCCTGTTTATGATTGATTTCGTTGTGTAATTTGTGTTGTACCGCGCTGGGATGCGGACTTGCCCTCTTGGGTATCACGGGTGGGGTGGCGCGGTAGCCTGCGTACGCCGTCCGGTGGCTCTCCAAGCCACCGGAGGCGGGAAAACACAGACAATTTATAATTTGCTTTCTTTTTGCAGCTTTGCGTCGTTTTGTTACTTAATTCGCTGCTACACAGCCTGGGGAAGCGGACTTTACAGTCAGGCAAATAGGAGTCTGGAATGTGTATTACAGCTATCTTTGCGTTGCCGTAGGCCATATTTGGGTAGTCAAAATGCATTATTATATTAATATAAACTAATAAAAGTTGTTTTTACTATTTACTACGACTTTTAATAACATAAAAAGCATGCCGGTAGTGACTACGCAAATTTGTGCAATCCTTACGACCTACGACGTTCCGGCCCTTCGTATCAGGAAGTGGATCATTTTCCTGATTCTTTTGAAATATCCCCCTGCTTTTTCTAGGCAGACCACAAACCATACTGGATTCGTGTTCACATGTTTCAGAGCGTGTGTATGTGTGAAACGTTGTGATTGTGTTTGTGTGTGTGTCTGTGTGTGCAAGGGTGTGTTTGTGCGTGTATGTGTATGTGTGAACTATCTTGTGTGTCTTCAACACTGGTTGCGTGTGTATAGCTGTGTGTCTTCAAAAGGTTGCGTGTGTGTGCGTGTGTCTTCAACAGGTTGCGTATGTGTGCCTGTGCGTATGTATATAGCTGTGTGTGGTAACAGATTGCGTATGTATTGAAACAAGTAGCAAAGGTGTATCCTGAAGTTTTGGCAGGCCTATCACCGACGAACTGTATCTTACGAAAATACAGAGAAAAGAAAAGCAGTAAAAAAGAGAAGCGGTGCACTGCGAAAATAACCCCTCGCATGTGGCTAACAAAAACACCTGCCGCTTGTAACTAAACAATGTGTACGGCCAATCTAAGCTAAAAGGGGGGGGGGGCCAAGCATGGCTCTAAACTAAAAACGTTTTATTGTTGCTCATTCTTTTCTTTCTTTGTAGAGACAAAAAAAAAGCAGTTGGTGCCTATTATCATTAGTCTTAGACCCTCAACCGGGAGCAACGAGTTTAACACGTTAGACGAGAGGAAGAAAAAGAAAAAAAAGTGCGGGGGGTGGGGGGGAAGAATCTTTTCTTTTTCTTACGTGCCAAAAAAAACAAAACCCCTCCTCTCAGAAGAAGCAGCAACGAAACAAAGAACACCAAAGAAAAAAAAGTCAGTTCACCTTTTTTTTTTCCCTTTCCTTCCTCTGTCTGTCTCCGCTCTCCTGTATTTTTAAAAGGTGAAAAGAAAAGCAATTTCTTACTGAGAAAGAAACCCGGAAAAAAAAAGAAAGAGAGGGCAGCCAGCTTTTTTTTAAAAACAAAATGGCACAGGACTTTTTCGGACAATTGTTGCGGGACAACAAAATTAACAATAATTTCATCTAAAGACCGCCGCGCCTAGCCGAAATAGCCACTGCCAAAGCCGCGCAAGATGGCACGCTCGTGCTGCTTGTAGCTCTGCTTACGCGATCCTGGAACCTAGTCTGGCACATCACTGACAACAGCTTCGAGCGGGCGCTGAGCACGCACCGCGCGCTGACTATTGTCCTCATGCTGCCTGCCACTTTGCAACCTGACAAAAGCAGCCAGTTCGATGCAGACGAGCTCTACCGTATTCTCACCTTGCTGTTCAACCACCACATGTACAACCGTTTCTTGATCTACCTCTCGCGGCTTTGCGCGCTGCTGCGGCATGGCTGCGTGTACGAGTGCCAGTACAACAAACATTCCTGTCAAAGGGACTTGTCCTTTTTGCCTACTATTTGCCTCAAACCTATGAGGCAAATATATGTGATCTTTTGCTCAAAATTCGTTTATTTATGACCCCGAAGCGTTTTGAATCAAAGGATAAAGTTTGCCGTTGATATCTGATGTATAAGTCCACATTTGGAGGCAAAATGAGGCAGATTCAGAGGCAAATATTTTAGCCTCTGATTGCCTCGTATTTGCATCATATCTTTATGATTTTTCTTCTGTTTTCAACTAAATATTGATTATTTTTCATGAAATATGATATTTAAATATAAATCATTAATTTTTCTTGCACAGGTGGCAACTTGACTAGAAAATTCAGGTGTTTGCCACCCGGCAGTCTTAGCACTATCACCATGTCTGATATAATTATTAATAAACTATTCTTCTTGCCATTGCAATACAAAATTGATTTAATTTAACTAAATATAATATTTAATTAAAAAATTTGAAAACAATTATTCTGGTAGCAATCTGACTGGAACATCAGGTATTTTTCCATCATCTGACTTTGAATTTCAGACATATATTTCTGCGTGACTTAACCATTTTTCCTAAGTCACAAATCACCAAAAATTCACGAAATCGTGAGAAAAATATACATAAATACTTGCTAAATCATTATTAAAACTAAATATAATATTTTCAAAATTATTTCTTGACTAATAATAACTTAGTCATCGGCCGACAGTGCCTCACCCATCAGGTTTTTTTTATTAATATTTTCGCCTAAGTCCAAATCCAACAAAAATTAATCGAATATTAATACAAATGTGCACAACTGATTTGTTTGATTCTAATCTAATTAATTATTACAATTTTGAAACTATTATTGAGATGTTGCTTTAAAAAAATGTATGTTTGCGGAGTGGAGGATTTACTAAGACAGTCAACATACCGAACTTCAATCAATCATCCCTGAACAAAAAGTATTGGTTATCAATTATCCCTGAACATTACCTGAACGTCAATCAATCTAATCCCCCAAAGCGTTAGCCAACCCTCAGACGAAAAATCAGATAAGTCAGATCTGCAACCCTCCTCCCGCAAACCTTGAGCTTCCCGTTCCTCATCGCTCAAAGCAAAAATCCTTGCAAACGTACGGCGTACACGTACTCGAGCCGCGGAATGGGGTTGATTTTGAAGAGGTACAAGCGACTCGTTGTCGTCCGATGATTCCAAGCTAGAACTTACCTCTTCGTTTTCGATTGGAAGTGCTGAATAGGCCAGGACGTGTATGGAAGGAGGTGTCTGAGTATCATTCGGTGAAGGGCCGCGTATCTCTTCGGAAGGCGAACGCGGACTTGGAACTCCTTAACTCTAAAACTCTAGTGGGAGCACTGGTGCAGAATTTGAAGAACAAATGTGCGGGAGAAATCATTGGCTTGAAAGTGTTAGCTAAGAAGGTGGGAAGGGAAACATTTGACTTGTTAGCTGAAAACAGTCGTTGGAAGTTAAGTTATGAGGAAGTTATGAATTTTGACATGGCGGAGCTGGTTGAGCTTGTTGATCGGGGTGTCACAATCCTTACCTGTTCAGGACAAAGAAGCGTGGCAAAGACTTACGTGTTGTGGGAAACTTGTTGGAAATTAAAAGTCTTATTTCGTTATCATGGACTGCGGCGGTGAGAAAGATCTTTAAGTAAAAAAGATTATGCCGGTAATGACAAGTTCCTCGATATTGAAGTGTTAATTAGCTGCAGGGATGCTGTAACAGGGATGCTGCAACAGAAGTGTTTGGTATGAACCCTGGCAGAACGGAGCAAGCGTTAATGTAAGTGGTAGTGAACACGCTGAGTGTTTCCACACAAGGGAATGTGCATGCGCAAGTGTCTGCTGTGCACAAGGTGAGGCTGTCAAGATACATATAGTGGCAAGGGAGCGAAAAGGGAATGATGTATAATATCTGCCCCAAGTGCATGGAGTTGGACGCTGCATCATGTACATTTGGTTCTTTCGACGGAGTTCCGGGTGCAGCGGTGGAAGTGGAAATTAATACCTGTATCAAGGGCATGGACAGCGGATCATGTAACGAGCAAGTTTGAGGCGGGAAGAAGAAAGTATGGGTAAGGTGCACGGTAAACAGCGCCCACTTCGACCTCAGGTTTGAAAGTTCGTCGTGGGTGGTACGTTGGGAGGGGGGGGGCGGGGGGGGGGGGCGCGGGAGGGGCGGGGGGGCGGGGAGTGTGGGGAAGAATTAGTGGTAAGGTGCACGGTAAACAGGGTGCAGCCGACCTCGACGTAAGGGCTGACCTCGACCTAAGTTACGAAAGTTCGCCGTGGGTGCGTTTGGTGGGAAATGCAAGGAAAAAGTAGTGATGAAAGTTTGGAGGGGGGAAGGAGCAAGTCTGGGTAAGGTGCAAGGTAAACAGGGTGCAGCCGACCTCGTCCTAAGGGCTGACCTCGATCTAAGTTACGAAAGCTCGTCGTGGGTGTTACGTGTGGTGGGAAATGGCAAGGAAAAGTAGTGGTGAAAGTTTGGAGCGGGAGGGAGCAAGTCTGGGTAAGGTGCACTGTAAGCAGGGTGCAGCCGACCTCGACCTAAGTGCCCACCTCAACCTAAGTCACGAAATTTGGTCCTGCGTGTTACGTGTGGTGGGAAGTGTGGGGCGGAAGTCGTGGTGAAAGTTTGAAGCGGTAAGGAGCAAGTCTGGGCGAGGTGCAAGGGAAACAGTGGTAAATCCGACTTCCACCTAAGCGCCAATCTCGACCTCAGGCTTGAAAGTTCATCCTGGATGTTGTGTTCGGTGGAAACTGTGAACAAGAAGAAGTGGTGAAAGTTTGGAGCGGGAAGGAGCAAGTCTGGGCGAGCTGCGCTGTAAACAGGGTAAATCCGACCTCGACCTAAGCGCCGACCTCGACCTAAGTCACAAAATTTCGTCCTGGGTGTTACGTGTGGTGGGAAGTGTGAGGAAAAAGTCGTGGTGAAAGTTTGGAGCGGGAAGGAGCAAGTCTGGGCAAGGTGCACGGTAAACAGGGTGTAGCCGACCTCGAGCTAAGCGCCGACCTCGACCTAAGGTACGAAATTGCGTGGAGGGTGTTACGTGTGGTGGGAAGTGTGGGGGAGAAGTCGTGGTGAAAGTTTGGGGCGGGAAGGAGTAAGTCCGGGCGAACTATGCAGGAAACAGGGTGCAGCCGACCTCGACCTAAGGGCACACCTCGACCTAAGTCAGGAAATTTTGCTGTGTGTGTTACGTTTGGTGGGAAGTGCGTGGAAGAAGTCGTGGTAAAAGTATGAAGCGGGAAGGAGCAAATCTGGGCGAGCTGTACTGGAAACAAGGTGAATCCGACCACGGATTCCGACCTCAACCTAAGGGCCCACCTCAACCTAAGTCACGAAATTTGGTCCTGGGTGTTACGTGTGGTGGAAAGTGTGGGGAGGAAGTCATGGTGAAAGTTTGGGGCGGGAAGGAGCAAGTCTGGGCGAGCTGTACTGGAAACAGGGTGAACCGACCTCGACGTAGGGGACCCACCTTGACCTAATTCATGAAAATGAGGTTGAAAGGGTTTTGGGGAGAATTCAATTGCGATGAATTTAGTGAAAGTTTGAGGTGAAAAGGAGCACGTTTGACTGAGTTGTGTTGAAAATAAGTTTTCACTTTTTGGCGAATTCGGGAATGTTCACCCCCTGGCGAATTCGGGACTGTCTGGCGAATTCGGGACAGTACACAGTGCAAGGGCCTGCGCATCGAGGGTTTCTCGCGGCTTGTGGTCAAGGACGACCCGGCGTCGAGCACTCTGTCTTAGAGCAAGAGCAGCACGAGCGCAGAGAGCTGGCAGCTGCTTTTTACCGTCAGATGCCTGCACAGACCGACACGTTGCGGGGACCCGAGCTCTGCGAGGAGGATGATGGCGGTGTTGACAGTAATGCTGCCTCGGATCTTGTGCTAGCCGCAAGGGCCTGTGGCGAGCTCTGCAACCTGCTCTCCGGCGCGCGCCCCCCGACCAGGCGCCCGCTGGGGCAAATCGTACAGGACCTGGAGCCTGCCGTTCTGCAGGTTTTGGCCCTGGTGGCAAGACCGCTGCTAGTGTTAGTTCTCAGGAACTCGAGCTGGAGGCGCTGAGGCTGGTGACGGGTGTGTGCCGCCGCCTGGCCCAAAGACAGCAGCCACCGCAAGAGACGCCGCCACTTCACTTGCTCGAGCAACTTGTCCAAAACGGCACCAAATTCGTAAGCCGACGGAGCTCTTCACTCTGCGCACATTTACAAAACTCCTTGTGCACTCTCCAATCGCTTCTATGATGCTTCTTACAGCAGTAGAATACCCAGTTGCAACCCCGACACCTAAACATAGGCCTCATTAGTGTCTCCTCTATGTCGCAGTATTCACATGTGCGTGGGGGAATTGGGCGTGAGTGAGGCATGTCAGCGGGGTAAATACCTGGCGGTTGGTATCCCACACACCGTTGACAAAAGCCCACCATTTCCTGCCAGTTCGCCGGGTAGATATTGAATCCCAACCTAAGACTCCAATATTCCATCTCCATGATAGTTGCATGATTATAGCAGAAATGAACATCCATATACCAGTACCATGGGCCATCGGGCAATGTGGGGTGCGATGATGTGGTTGTTAGTAAGTCACTGATTGCCAGTCAGTCCTTTTAATTCATAGTTAACTCCTAGATGTGTATCTGGCCTAACCCTAACGTCCCCTCTGGGTCTTCTCACTTCCACTTTCCCCTCTCCCACCGTCGACTGTGGTTCGAGAAAGTGTGGCAGCCACGCTAACGAAGACACACTATCCTTAACAATTTTAGATGGGTACCAGGGTTCCTCTCTGGGGACAATATAATTAAGCGGTGCATCTGCTCTCCACGTCGGAGGCCAGTGTTTTGGTGGCACTGGGAACCCGTGCGGATCCAACCTCCTATAAAGTTTTTTAGCGAAAACCCACATGTTGAGCTTAGTTCTAAAATCATTCTTATCTATTTTCTGCTCTCTCGAGAGTGACTCCCACGATATCTCTACTGGCCGCAGATCACTGAAAGACTCAAAGTCTATATGCGGCGCTATAACTCCAGGTCGAGGTGGACCCTTAGGTCGAGGTCGTCTGCACACTGTTTCCAGCGCAGTTCGCCCAGACTTGCTCCCTCCCGCTCCAAACTTTCACCACAACTTCTTCCTGACATTTCCCACCTAACGTAACACCCGAGACAAAATTTCGTGACTTAGGTCGAGGTCGGCCCTTAGGTCGAGGTCGGCTGCACCCTGTTTACCTTGCACCTTACCCAGACTTGCTCCCTTCCACCCCAAACTTTCACCACGACTTCTTCCTGACATTTCCCACCAAACGTAACATCCACAACGAACTTTGACAGTGACTTTGAATCTTGCTGAGATGTAATAGATATGTACTCAATTCATTGGCGTGACTTCATATGTAATCAACATGTAAAAAATTATCCTGACTTTGTCTGAGTGGCAAGTTCTTACTTTTTTCCGCTGTTCAACTTTTAACGATAGAATACTTGCCACTAGTAGGGATACGTGGTATTCCACCGATTGGTGTGGAGAAAATTGTATAGTATAGTATAATATAATATAGTATAGTATAGTATAGTATAGTATATAGTATAGTATAGTATAGTATAGTATAGTATAGTATAGTATAGTATAGTATAGTATAGTATAGCCTGAGTATAGCCTGAGTATAGTATAATATAGTATAATATAGTGTAGTATAGTATAGTATAGTTAGAATAGTTAGTATAGTATAGTATAGTATAATATAGTATAGTATAGTATAGTATAGTATAGTATAGTATAGTATAGTATAGTATAGTATAGTATAGTATAGCATAGTATAGTAGTATAGTATAGTACAATATAGTATAGTATAGTATAGTATAGTATAGTATAGTATATAATATAATGTAGTATAGTATAGTATAGTATAGTATAGTATAGTATAGTATAGTATAGTATGTATAGTATGTATAGTATGTATAGTATAGTATAGTATAGTATAGTATAGTATAATATAGTATAATATAATGTATCATAATGTAGAATAGTACAGCATAGTATAGTATACTATAGCATAGTATAGTATAGTATAGTATAGTATAGTATAGTATAGTATAGTATAGTATAGTATAGTATAGTATAGTATAGTATAGTATAGTATAGCCTGAGCAAAATACAGTATAGTATAGTATAGTACAGTATACTATAGTATAGTAGAATAGAGTAGAGTACAGTATATTATACTATATAGTATAGTATAATGTATTATAATGTAGAATAGTACAGCATAGTATAGTATAGTATA
Source organism: Paulinella micropora (assembly GCA_019918135.1). Classification (NCBI taxonomy): domain Eukaryota; phylum Cercozoa; class Imbricatea; order Euglyphida; family Paulinellidae; genus Paulinella; species Paulinella micropora. The sequence continues at coordinate 93,752 of WBZZ01001207.1, forward strand.
GTATAATATAATATAGTATAATATAGTATAGTATAGTATGGTATAGTATAGTATAGTATAGTATAGTATAGTATAGTATAGTATAGTATATTATAGTATAGTATAGTATAGTATAGTACAGTATAATATAGTATATAGTATAATAGTATAATATAGTGTATACTATAGTATAGTATGGTATAGTATAGTATATATATATACATATATATATAGTATAGTATAGTATGGTATAGTATAGTATAGTATAGTATATTATAGTATAGTATAGTACAGTATAGTATAGTATCATATAATATGTATAATATAGAAAAGTATAGTATACTATAGTATACTATAGTATAGTATAGTATAGTATAGTATACTAGATATAGTATAGTATAGTATAGCATAGTATAGCATAGTATAGTATAGTATAGTATAGTATAGTATAGAGTATAGAGTATAGTATAGTATAGTATAGTATAGTATAGTAAAATATAGGCAACGGTATAGTACAGTATAGTATAGTATAGTATAGTATAGTATAGTATAGTATAGTATAGTATAGTGTAATACAGTATAGTATAGTATAGTATAGTATAGTATAGTATAGTATAGTATAGTATAGTATAGTATATAGTATAGTATAGTATAGAATAGTATAGTATAGAATAGTATAGTATAGAATAGTATAGTATAGTATAGTATAGTATAGTATAGTATAGTATAGTATAGTATCGTATAATATAGTATAGTATTGTATAGTATTGTATAGTATAGTATAGTATAGTATGTATAGTATAGTATAGTATAGTATAGTATAGTATAGTATAGTATAGTATAGTATAGTATAGTAGAATAGAGTAGAGTATAGTATAATATAGTATTATATAGTGTAGTATAATGTATCATAATGTAGAATAGTACAGCATAGTATAATATACTATAGCATAGTATAGTATAGTATAGTATAGTATAGTATAGTATAGTATAGTATAGTATAGTATAGTGTCTCTCTCTCTCCATCCCTTCCTCTCTCTATCTATCTATCTATCTAGCTATCTGTCTATCTATGTATCCGTCTATTTACCTATATATCTATCTATCTAACTCTCCCTCTCTCTCTCTCTCTCACTCTCTCTCCCTCCCTCTCTCTCTCTCTCTCTCTGAGATAGATAGATAGATAGGAAGAAGAAAGAGACACTTACATACACACCTTGTACCTGCATGTATGCATATATATATATATACGCACCATATTCACAAAAGAAATAAGAAGTATATGTCTTCCTATATATGTTTCCAGCAATCAGTATAGCATGTATACTATACTATACTATACTATACTATACTATACTATACTATACACTATACTATACTATACTATACTATACTATACTATACTATACTATACTATACTATACTATACTATACAATATATATATATATATACTATACTATATCATACTATACTATACTATACACCATATACTATATCATACTATACTATATCATACTATACTATACTATACTATACTATACTATACTATACTATACTATAGAGAGAGAGAGACAGGTATGTATGTATCTACGTAATATATGTATGGCTGTAATGTGTGTATGTATGTACTTTTTCATGTATGTGAATCCTGGAAATGAAAGTTTCAGCAGTGTTGCTTATAATAACTTGTAGGGTAGTGTGTTGATGCTATACTTATTGCTGGAAACATATTTAGGAATATACTTCTTATTTCTTGTGTGGATATGGTGCGTATATATGTATGCGTACATGCAGGTAGAAGGTGTGTATGTAAGTGTCTCTTTCTCCTTCCTATCTATCTATCTATCTATCTATCTATCTATCTATCTCGAAATCAGAAGCTCCTTTTTTCTGACATTAGTCGATATTTCATCAGTTGATCTTATCACTTACTCTACGGAATGAACCAAGGCCACTTGAGGTGTCACTGACCCTCTCTTGGGCTTGATTTTTTGAAATGGGTGCCATCTGTCGACAGACAGAGAATTAGGGGATGGTGTGGGTGTGCTGGGCCCGTGGTGGGGTGCCTTTTGTGTGCCTAGCCATACGCCTATAAGTCATATGCCGAAATAGCGACGGGAAGCACAATCCTGTTCCCTCAGGGTGCCCTTTCTCGCTTGTTGAGCCCGGAATAAAACCCACAGTGCTCTGTCGGTTTATACTAGACTGTCGAACAGTCTCGAAACTCCATCTGCTTACTGGGCCCTCTGTAATGGAGGTGGGAGCTCGTTCTGCAAGGGGCGCTTTATGGAACGAGCCCTGGCCCCGCCTGGTACTAGGAAGCTTTGGTATTGCCTGTATCAGTCCCTTCCGTGCAAACATCACGGCTTAGCTGGGCATCGGGTTAATACTTTACCCACAGACTTCCTGGTTGACGAAATCAGAAGCTCCTTTTTTCTGACATTAGTCGATATTTCATCTATCTCAGAGAGAGAGAAAGAGAGGGAGAGAGAGAGAGAGAGACAGAGAGAGAGAGAGTGGGAGAGAGAGAGATAGATAGATATATAGGTAGATAGACAGATAGATGGATAGACAGATAGACAGATAGATAGATAGAGAGAGAGATAGAGAGAGATAGAGAGAGAGAGACAGGTATGTATGTATGTACATAATGTATGTATGTCTGTAATGTGTGCATGCATGTACTTTTTCATGTATGTGAATCCTGGAAATGAAAGTTTCAGCAGTGTTGCTTATAATAACTGGTTGCTGGAAACATATTTAGGAAGACATATACTCCTTATTTCTTGTGTGGATATGGTGCGTATATATGTATGCATGCATGCATGTAGAAGGTGTGTATGTAAGTGTCTCTTTCTCCTTCTTCCTATCTATCTATCTATCTATCTATCTCAGAGAGAGAGAGTATGAGAGAGAGAGAGAGAGTATGAGAGAGAGAGAGAGTATGAGAGAGAGAGACAGACAGACAGACAGAGAGAGAGAGAGAGATAGATAGATAGATGGATAGAGAGAGAGAGAGATAGATAAATAGATAGATAGAGAGAGAGAGAGAGGGAGAGAGAGGGAGGGAGAGAGAGAGAGAGAGGGAGAGAGAGAGAGAGAGGGAGAGAGAGAGAGAGAGGGAGAGAGAGATAGCATGAGAGAGAGATAGTATGAGAGAGAGAGAGAGAGAGTATGAGAGAGAGAGACACACACACACACAGAGAGAGAGAGGGAGAGAGAGAGAGAGGGAGAGGGAGATCGATATACATAGAGAGAGAGATAGATAAATAGATAGAGAGAGAGAGTATGAGAGACAGAGAGTATGAGAGAGAGAGAGAGAGTATGAGAGAGCTCGAGGGAGAGATAGATAGATAGACAAAGAGAGAGAGATAGATAAATAGATAGAGAGAGGGAGGGAGGGAGAGAGAGATCTCTGAGAGAGAGCTCGAGAGAGAGGGAGAGAGAGAGAGAGAGAGAGAGAAAGAGAGAGAGAGTATGAGAGAGAGAGAGAGAGTATGAGAGAGAGTGAGTATGAGAGAGAGAGTGAGTATGAGAGAGAGAGAGAGTGAGTATGAGAGAGAGAGAGTGAGTATGAGAGAGAGAGAGAGTGAGAGAGAGAGAGAGAGAGAGATCTAGAGGGAGAGGGAGAGGGAGATAGTTGTTGTCTTGTGACTTCTTGAAAAACCTCCACGAACTGATCTTGTAGCAAAGACTGTCAATGCAACAATTTAGTCAATCACAAAAATGTGTTTTACAAAGATTGCAATGGTTTTTTGTGTGAGTTCACGCCTTGGTTACCTGATTGTTTCCATCATATTTTCAAGTCGTTTGGTTCTGTGGACATCAAAGCTTCACAAATGAATAATTCTTCCCGCAGAAGAGAGAACACCGATCCATTCTCTTCTGAGACCACGATGTTTTAGTTCGAGTCACAAATCAACCTTCCATTGAGTAAAAAATTTGTTCAGAATCTTTCGTCGTCGAAACTGTACTGAACACTACCTGTTTGCCCCTCTGTGGTGTTATTACTTCCCTGTATAGTTTTTCGTTGTTGTGTTCTTGTGCGACCTGTACTACCTTTAGGGTTAGCTATTTCCAGTCCCATCTGTGATCCATGTGCTGCAATGTAGTGTATAGAGTTGATATGGGGTCAAAGTGTTGTAGCAGTCGAAATAGCTTCTTGCACTTCTTGTAGTGTGACTCAGGTCTTCCTTCGTCTATCTCAACCTGTCTAACTAATGTCTTGTATTTCGTTAGCAATGTCTTAACTCTATTCATCGAACTAGGCCCCTGCATAGCATCTAGCTTGTCTAATCGACCTGCCTTGCTATCTAGTCTAATCCCCTATACTTGTCTACTATAGCTTTTCAGAATTTCGCAGGTTCACCTTCTGCTTCAGGCAACAATGCCATAGAATCCGGATTCTGCTGGCATGAGGAGATGATGTATGCTAACAACTAGTCTTTCAGCTCTCTACGTTTTCTCACGACTTCGTTCTTCTCTTCTTCTCTCCTCAGACTGTCTTCTTCATCCAACTCTCTTTGTGTAACAGATTGAGATTGTGGTCTCTGTGATTTAAATGTAGATGGTGACAGTGTAGACACTTTCTTGACTGTGCTGGGGAAAACTATTGACTTTCCTTCTAAGCAATTAATTAACAATGTGTTAACTAACCTAAGAATAGCTGTCAAAGTAGTCTCATAAGTCTTAAAGTATTTTATATTTCTGGGAAGAGGAGAAATTTTCAAATATAGTTTCACTTTCGGGTAGTGTGTATGTAAAGACATGTCTTACCTGAGGGCTTACCCAAAGCTACTTGAACTGGAACTTGTTGAGCGAATGTCTGCAACGGGAGCGCAAAACCACTTGTCCTTACGAGCGCAAAGCCACTTGTCCTGACGACAGGTCCAGTTCATATGAGGTTTTCCACCACTGCAGGGGAAAAATCCAACGTCGGCAACAGAAGCAAAAAATGAGTGGGGGTCTGAGCAAGTGGGTGCCGAACGTAAACGGGTCACTGAGAAAGTTCACCCAAAAACCGGATCAAAGTCAAGCCTGTTGTGTCGAGAGAGGTTGCAGGAAACCGTCGTAACCGGCTGAACTGGCGGGCTGGACGTCTGGCAACTACTGCCACTGTCCAGGGAATGTTGCCAGAGGAACTCTTGGCGCCTTGGTGGGCTGGCTGGCTGAGCTCGAACGGCCTTGAACAACCACCCACTGCGCTGAGACTCAGCTCAACTCGCACAGTGCCTCACCAGTTACCTAGTATCAACCACACACAGTAGACAGAAATTAGTTCTGCTTTGGCACCAAACACGAACAAGAAACGTCATTCTGGGTGTTGGTGCCAGCTTTCTTTGGTACTTGGAGACACTCTCCAAGGGTTCCAGCGCGAAGGGCGCTTCAACGCTTCATAACGTAATTACTTACAATATACAGAAGAATGACTTTAATGATTATACAGCGTCCAACAGTAACGGACGAATGAAACGAATGGTAGGTATTAAGAACGGAACAAGTAGTAACTGTGCCCACTTTGTGGGGGCAGATATGCCCACTCGGTCCACAAAGGTGGATTTGCATTAAGTGTTCTGATAAGGGATCTAATAGTATAACCTGTGTACTATCCCCAACGATAGCTCAATGGAAGAGTAAGTGGGTAATATAACCAAACACAGTCCTCAAAAAAGAGAATGATGTCTCGTTATATTAGCTCAGTGATGCAAAGAGCCAGCACGAGGATGCGTTGCTAGTGTGTCGCGTCCCCACAAATCTACAGCAAAACCAAGGCCCAAAAACAACAGAAAAATAGAATTCTTAGTGCGCGGACGAGGCCAAGGTCCTGGCTTCAAGGGACTGGAGAACAAAAAAAAAGAAAACAAGGACAGAGAGGGGGGGAGAGTGAGAATGAAGGATAGGACGAGACAGGTGTTGCATAGCCAACAAGCGCAACCCTGCGAGCTTGGCGAGGTAAGATAGCATGATGTCCTCACGTAGCGTGACCAGGTCCAGCGCCTCCACGGCCGAAAAGGGCAGCACATAGACCCCACCCAAAGGAAAGTATTCGAAGTAGGTATCATCCGCGGACTGGTTGTAGCAGCGCCCGCGCAAGGGTTTACCACGCTTGTCCCGATGGAACATTGCGATTTTGCCCACAACCTCGTCGGCGCGTGCTCGTCTGCTTCTCCAAACAACAAACACACAAAAACAAAAAAATACCAGGCACTCTCTCGTTTTGGGCGTCGTCGCACACAGCACCAAGAAAAAAAAGAACGGCAAAAAAACCAGAGAAGGCCAGCCATATCTCAGACAACGCGCGCGTGTCAAGGTATTCGTCATCGTCAGCCTTGATTAGACACAACTCGCTGGGACGGCGCCACCGCTGCGAACCGACCAGCATGCTCAGAAGCTTGAAAGGCAAATGCTGGTACGTATCCACAAAAGTGTCGTCCAGCACCAAGTCGCCGAACAGCTGGTTTTCCTGTCACAACACATAGGAGTGGACGGCACATTCGGCGAGGGCCGGGGGAAAGCCCCGGTGGACTTGTGAAACCTGTGCCAGCTGCGCCTCGGACCCCGCGCGGTCGAGCAAGAACACGCACCTCGAGCCGCTGGGCAGCAGGCTGGCGGCAGAGCACCACGTCCGGCGGACGGCCAGGCGCCGCTCAAAGTGCATCGGCGCGCTGTAGATCACGATCAAAGATGGCACCCCGTACGGCGCGGGGCGCGCTAGCGCTAGGCCCAGGACTTCCAGCAGCGCCCAACAGCCCGCCAGAAGCCCCAAAATCTGATGCATGAGGCGGCGTCCTGTCTGCTGCTGGCCTCCCATCTGAACAGAAAAGATGTCTTTTTTTTCTGGATACCAGACTATCATTAAGGCAAATGTCACCCCCCTTTTTCAGCGCCGGCCCCCCCCATCATTTCCCCTTATGGGGAGGGAGGGGGCCACGCTGCACGTGTCTAGCTCGTGTTGGCTCAGGAGGGGCTCTTTCGTGGCTGCCACAAACTTAGCGCCAAGCCAAATCTACCGTTTCCATCAGGAAATGACCGATTCTCGCTACCGGCCGTGCCTGCCAAGGCACACGCTGGGATGGTAAATTCCTCTGTCCCTCCAAGCCAAGATATTTTTTGTTTTCTGTTCTGCTGCTAGGTTCTCTAACAAGGCCATAAGTACAGTCACGAACTGGTTTCTTGCATACCACGTCTTTACGCCAGCGGACTTCCTGTACTCCGACCTTGGTGTGCCAAAGCTAACGTAGTGGTGGGGAGGGGCTGTATCCCTCCAAGCCCCGCGCTAGCTATTTTTTTTGTAAACCGACAGAGCTATTTTTTTGAAAAAAAATTAAAAAAACAATAACAAAACAAAGAAGTTCTCCCCGCCCGCCGGTATTCGCCCGCGAAATTTAAGTTTTTTTACTGATAATATCCTTAAATAATTTCCCGGCTTGAAATGACTGCGTATCCAACCCCTACCCCACACTGCCTGAGAGAACAACAGTACAACAGGACCAGCAGTAATCCGAGCAGCAGAGCGACCAGCGCCGGCCCCAGCTCGGAGACCGCCCACCCTGTGCCCGGGCTGTCTTGCAAAAGCCGAGTGTCACGGATGGCCTTTGCGACACTGGCGCTCCGCCAGGGGCTCAGGTACAAGGAGTTGTTTCCGTTTGTGTCGACGTCCTGGTACACAGCCCCTGCCAGACGTAGGAAGAGCTCTGCGGGTGCGCTCCATTCCGTGTCCCGGGTGCCGTTATTCCACGGCGTCATCCACCAAGCGGTGTCTGCCACTTTGTCGGCCCTGCCGCGCGCCGGGCGCTCCACCTGAGTCCAATGCATAGACTGATCGAGGTAGTGAACAAGAGACAGTCCGGCCAGGCTGACGTTGACCGGGGCTGGGTAACTGATCACCCGGTCGCTGGAGATCCAGGGCCAGAGCAGGGCGTTGTGCACAGCCAAAGACAGGGAGCAACTAGTCTTGGCCACCGTTTTGTAGTTGTTCCAGGCGCCATCTACCCTGCCCGTAAACGACTGCACCACGCTGTTGGGCTCGCACTCGTAGCTTACCCCCCCATGAGGACCCTAGGAACCCGGACGGCGCAGACCTGAGCGGGCTGTCCCAACAGCTGCGTGCGAAAGCCCCCGCCTGTCCCCACTGTGCCGTCCGGACCGTTTCCTACCGCAAAGGGGAATTCGTCCAAATCCAACGTCATCACCCACTTGTAATCAAAGCCCCTAAGAAAGTACCACTTATGGTACTCAAGGTGCTGGACGTCCAACGGCGCTCGGTTCGTTAAGTGCGAGGACGCTAAGGTCAGGAAGCCCTCTGCCTGAAACAGCGCCAGGTGTTGCCAGGGCGGCTCGCGTTCGCTGTTGTTGTCAACCAGATGACGTGATCAAAGCCTTGCAGCCGTAGGTTCAGCAGCCACTCCACCACAATGTGTCGTTCGTTCTTCATGAGCGCCAGGGCCAATAACTGGTGGTGTGTGTCGTACGTTTTAGCAGGGAGGAACAGGCGGCTCCTCGTGAGGTCCAGGTATAACAACACAAGCAGAACCACCAACAGACCGCCTAGGCAGCCCCAGCAGAGCCGGTTCCTGCGCCAAGCCATTAACATCCTCGAGTCCTCCGCCAGGCCATTTAGTGCACTCCACCGATCTCTCATAGCGTTGAGAAAATGACATGTTCCGGGCGGTGTTAGTCGGCAAACCGACCATCAGCGGCCGGCGGCGAGGAGGAAGGCGGGGGAGGGGGTGGTGAGAGAGGGAGAGAGAAGGGAGACCCCCACCCCACACCCCGCTGCCGGGGGCACCCGACATGCGCACACCCTCCTCTCAAGGGAGGCCCAAACGTCCTTCGCAAAAAAGAAAAAAAATCTTCGCGTGCCGCAATTGCGGCAAGACACAAGTGTTCGTAACTTGCGGCATTTTCCACATTTGTCGTGAATTCACCACAAACCGGATCTATGGCAAAATGTCCATATCCTCCGGCATTTTTCACAGGTGTCGCGAAATTCACCGAATTATGAAACCAATGAAAAAAAAATTTTTTGCAAAGGACATTTCGGCAATTAAAAGGTAGCCAGAGAACAATTTTCGGGAGACGGCGTCGGGCGGGGAAAAAATTAAAAGGTGCAAAAAAATTCCCCGCCCGCCCTCGTCTCCCGAAAATTTTTCTGTTGCTCAACATGTATTGCCGAAATGTCCTTCATTAAAAAAAAATTTATTGCGTTGCCGCAATTTGCGGTCTATCTGAAGTGTCCACAAATTGTGGCGTTTTTCACAGGTGTCGCGAAATTCACCACAAAATCGAAACCAATAAAAAAAAATTGCAAAGGACATTTCGGCAATAAATATTTAGCTAGAGAAAATTTTTTGGGAGAGATTGTCGGGCGGGGAATTTTTTTGCACCTTTAATTTTTTCCCCGCCCGCCAGCGTCTCCCGAAAAATTTTCTCTAGCTAAACATTTATTGCCGAAATGTCCTTCATCAAAAAAAATTTTATTGCGGTGCCGCAATTTGCGGTCTATCTGGAGTGTCCACAAATTGCGGCGTTTTTTACAGGCGTCGCGAAATTCACCACAAAATCGAAACCAATGAAAAAAAAATTTTTTGCAAAGGACATTTCGGCACTGGAAATTTAGCTAGAGAAAATTTTTCGGGAGACGAGGGCGGGCGGGGAAAAAATTAAAAGGTGCAAAAAAAATTCCCCGCCCGCCGGCGTCTCCCGAAAAATTTTCTTTATCTCTTTTTCAATTGCCGAAATGTCCTTCGCGAAAAAAATTCTTTTTTTGTGTGCCGCAAATGTCGGAGAAAATCCGTTACCCGTAACTTCCGGCGCACTTGTCGCGAAATTCGCCGGATTCCGGGGGGGATCTTGTAAGAACAACGCCATTTTCACGCTGATCCCCCCAAATTTTTTTCTTTAATTTTTTTTAGCACTTTCAGGTGAATCTAAGCTTTTTGGCCGAGGGTGGTGGGGCGGGGGTGTTGAGAGGGGGGGGGGGTGGGCCTTTTTTTACACACAGAGTGACGACCGGGGGGAGGGGGCCGTTCTGTGACGGCCACAGAACGGCCCCCCCCCTTGGGTCGCGCAGTAGTGCTCCCTTCGTTTTTTTTTCTGTCTGCCAGTGCTCCATCATTTTCTTTGGGATCTGCTTAAATAGCCAGACTTGTCTGATGTTGCTCTTGACGACCGGCGTCCTGCTGCTACTGGTTCGTTTCTCACGGGGTGCTTGCAACTGCTACGGATGCACAAGTACTCAGACGGTGAGCACCTCCTACTGGCTCCCCGCACCCAGCGCGTGCTCTGATCCGAGCGAAGCCTTGGTCGTGAGCGAGCTGCGCGTGGCTTCCACTGACGATTCTACTTTCGACGTGACCGGCTGGACGAATTCGAGCCAGTCGTACTATTACGTGTCTCTGCAGGACAGCGACGTGACGTGCTTCAACACCGTGGTGGACACGGACGTCAGCATTACCGCCGACATGCGCCTGCAGGTGACGTGCAAGAACAAAGTGCTGAGCTGTCCCCTGACCTATGACGTCCAGTACGCCTGCCGCAAACTCAACGCCTGCCCCTGCCCCGCGTGCAAACACAACACTTCCGTGGCCGCGGGCAGTGCTGACCAACTCGACCCCCAACTCAAGTGCACCAACGGCGTTTATTTGGAGAAACTGCAGGTCCGGTCGCTGAATGCCGGCACCGTCTCTCCGGACCTGTTCACTGTGCGAGTGCGCACCGACCCCGCGGCGACAACGTACTTGATAGGGCCATCCTCTCTCGTGCCCAGTTCGTGCTTTACTTATAGCCGAACCGACGAGTACATCGACAGCGAAAACATCTATGTGTTTCTCCAGTGCGAGAACACGGAGCGTCCTTGCTTGTTGGAGTACGTGGGCGAGGCGCGCTGCCGCGAGCCCCCGCCCGCACAAAGCAGCGCGGCCAGCCACGGGCCGGCGGCAGTGGCGATGGTCTTGACCGGCCTGGTCCTGCTAACGTAAAGAACAAACAAGAAGAAAAAAGAGGTTGAGCGACGTTGGGCCAGCCTGAAATCTGGCGCGGCCTTTTAAGGGGTGTTTTTGTTATTAAAAAGAAACGTCAGGTCTTTGCTGCTGGAAGTCGGCCGCCGGGATCTGCTTCCTCCCCCCCCCCAAAAGAAAAGGCAGTACCGGGATCAGGAGATAATTGCGGTCTATCTATCGTCGTGCGAAATCCGCAGGGCCGGGCAATGTCAGAAAAAAAAGGCTAATTTCACGCTGATCCCCACAAAAAAGCTTTTTATTTTAATTTTTTTTACCACTTGCAGCTAAGCTTTTTTCGCGGAGCGTGGCGTGCCCCGGGGGCGCCCGCTTTCTCTTTCACGACGCCAGCGCGAGCCGTGGTAGCGTAAGCGATCTTTGGGTGGCCGCCCCTCCTGATCCGAGACATTCGCAAACCGGGCCCAGCTTTTGGTGTACTTTTTCAGAAGCGTTTCTGCCCGGAGGGGCCCGCCCTGTGCCGACTGCAGCCGGGCCGCGATCGCTTCTGCGTCCGCCACCAGCGTTGTTTCATACAAGCGTCCGGCACTGAGGCGCGAGCCGACCGCGCCGGCCGCGGCGACCAGCGAGGCCAGCACCAGGCGGGAGGCCCGGTGCTGCCAGAACCGGGGCGTCAGTACTAGCCCGAGCAACACGCGCAGGGCCAGCAGCTTGCCCTCTTCGGTGAGCTGTTGGCACTCGGACGACGACGCCCGGTCGATCAGCATACCTGCGGCGTTCGGCGTGTCCAGCATGTGCCAGCACACGTTAATCACTGCTCCTTCCATTTGCTTGATTTCTGCCACCGTAAAAAGGCCGTCGTCCATGACAGACAGCACAATCCGCGTGCTGTTGAAGTTCTCGACCTCTTCGTATTTCAGAGCTACCCAAAAACAAACTACTGCTACGAGCTGGAAGTTTTCTGCGTTGAAGTGAAATGTTGGTCTCTGGGTGAAGTAGCACAAAATCTCTGCGGCCCGGACTAAACTCTCGGGCCGAGTGCCAAAGTCATCACTGACTTCCAGCAACCACTCCATGACGGTTTCATAGTTCCGAAACCTGTACGGCACGTTTGTCACCCGGGTCTTCCACTCCTGCATGGATTGTTCACGTTGCAGGGCCAACGCCCATTCCGTGGGGATCTCGTACTCGTCCGGTGTCGTCGCCAGCTCCCAGCCGGCGCCCACTTCCCCGGTCGCGGCCAACAGGGCTTGCCGGTCCAACGTATCACGCAGGCCCAGCGCGGCCCGTTCCTCGTACAGTCGTTGGAGCAGGGGGTCTTCTACCCTGTGCTTTTTGGCCCGCGGCGGCACGGGCGTGCAAGCGCAGGGCCCCTGACGAGAGTTGTTGTGCGGGTGGCAACAGGACACGCACCGTGACATCGCCGTGTCGGTGGCGCGGACGGCTTCTGTTCAGTAGCTCACCTCCATAGACATCATGCCACTGGAATTTATTTTGTCTCGTTTGTCAAGGAGAAAAACAGCCACAACTACCACCACCAACAAGGGCGACCAAAGGAGAGAGAGGGGGGGGGGGCCGCGGCTGACCAAAATTGCGTGCCGGCCGGAGCGGCGGAGAGTGTCCGCATCTGCCATAAGTTCACGGTCCAACCCCGAAAAACCACCGCTAAAAAAGAGCGAGCGCCGGCGGGCGGGGGGTATTTTGTCCTCTGCTGTAGAGTATGGGGCAAACGAGACTCGGCCCCCCTCGAATGAAAGGGGGGGGGCCACCCTGCCCCTTCCCCCCGTTGGATTTCTTTTGGTAATCCTCCGTCCCCCTCCAGGGTTTTTTTTCCTCCGCAACAACAACAAAAAGAAGATGCAGCGCCCTGCGCAGACAATCTCGGACGACGACGACGACGACGACGAGGTCTTTCTTTTGCTCGTTGTTGTGGTCCAAAGCGGGGGACCTGCGTTTGCAGGTGGCCACACAGGCGGAGAACAAGTGCTTGCTACCGTCCGCCCGCCCGCCCCGCGACGCCAGCCGGCTGAGCCCCTTGGTAGTTTATGCCACGACGGTCTTGGCAGCCATGGTGCTGCTGGCCGCCCTGCACACGTCGCTCACCAATTACCGGATCTCCAGGCTGTCGTCCAGCAACCAAGCGCTGGGCGTCCGCGCCAGGCTGCTGGCCAGCGACTTTCTACAGTCGGAGGTCGCGGTCGTCACGCTGCACACCGGCTGGAGCGGCTACGACTAGGCCGACTGTTCCTTCAGCCGGCCGAAGCGAGACTACTGCCGCCGGCACGGCTACCTGCTGCTGGACGAGCGGCACTACGCGCCGGAGGACGCCCTGCCGCTCCACTGGTGGATGTACCCGCAGGCGGCGCGCTTCCGCAAGCTGCAGTACTTGGAGCAGCTGCTCCGCGCGCGTCTGCCCACCCCCAAGTACTTCTTCTGGCTCGACGGCGACGCGTTGTTTGTGGACCAGAACCGCAGCTTACAAGCACAGCTGCGAATTGTGCGGCAAACCCTCGCAGCTAACGCCACCGAAGACCCGGTGTTCGTGCTCGTGGAGTCGCGCAAGCGCTACGGCCTCAACAACGGCGTGTGGCTCGTGCAGAACTCACTGCTGGCGCACGCCGCCATTCTGGACATGTACAGCCAGCTCGTGGCTCTCGGCAGCCACGTCGCCGACCAGCTCAGCGTGGCTCGCTACTACCGGGAGCACGCGGACTTTGTGCGCGAGTCGACGTGGCTTGTGCCCGAAGAAAACGCGTCTTTGCTGCAGCGGTCGTGGGCGGCAGTGGACGAGCCCGACGTGTTTATCTTGCATTTGCCCGGCCAGACCATGGAACAGCGCCGCGAAAGGCTCGCGGCCTTTGGCCTGCTGTGCACGCAGCAGCAGTAAAAAAAATATTTTTTTAAAAAAAATTTGTCTGAAGAAGCGGGGGTGTGGAAAGGGACTTTTTAATCATCAACGCGCCAAGAAAGAAAAAGGGATACAGCGTACGGTAGAGGACCCGGCGGCCAAGGTACAAAATGCTATGAAGGCACCGAAAAAAGTTAGGAAAAAAACAATAGCCAAACAGGTAAGGCCATCGTTGACCTCTTCGGATACCGGTTTGTTCAAGAGGCAACGCGGTACACAACACAGGATCAGAAAGACTAACGCGATTATGCCCGCGGTCTTCGCTGGGTTTGGAAATTGTTGGGCAAAGCCCGTGAGCACCACCTCAGGGTAACACTCGGCGCCCCCCTGGCAGGTGGCAAAGATGTCCAGGTTGAATTCGCAGGGCTGGGCGTGGAGGTGGAAATCGAAAAGGGTAGTCTGGCCCGAAGAAGGCGTCAGCCGCAGCGGGGGGCACACCTTTGTCAGGTTTTTGCCACTGCTGGTACAATGGCAGCTGCATCAGACGTGCGCGGGCTGGTCCGTTTTCAACTGCAGAGTGCCCTTGACCCAAGCGCCCCGGGGCACCTCCACGCGCAACAGCCGCTGTGGTGCGTTGGGCTCTGCCAGATGGTTGTCGCGCCTAACCTGGGGAGAAAGGCTCTGACAGCTGTGCGAGTCCAACTCTCTTACTGCCATCCCCGCCGCCAGGCCCGCCCACAACAGCGCCGCCCAAACAGGCATGTTAGTTTGTCTTTTCTTTTCTTTTCTTGGAGGTAAAACATAAATGAAACGGTGCTGTAGGCCTTCTTTTGGGGGGCAGGACTGCGCCCTCTGGGAATGGAGAGTGGGGGGAACGGGGATGGAGAGGACGGGGAGCGCCTAAGTGATTCCCATTCTCCCACTCTCCTCTCCCTTCACTTTTTTTTCTCTTCTTCCATTTTAAAAAAATGTTTTTATACAGGGGGGGGGCTAGGAGAGCGGCGGCGGAGAAAGCCCTAAAAAGTTCTTTGATTTTGTGGTGGTGGGGGGAGGGGGGCTCTAAAGTCTTTTTTTTAGGTCAGCACAAATTCCGCGCAGTGCGGGAGCAGAGCCCGCAACGTCGACAGCGCAGGAACGAGGGGCTCGGGAAAGAGGCTGTGGGGTAGGCTCAAGAACCGCAAATTTCGTAACCGCGGGAGGACCTCGTGCAGCAAGCGCCGGCTGTCCTGACCACAAGGCGAGGAGATTGTTAGTTCGCGCAGCCCGCGCGTCATGGTCAGCACCCTGCACACTTGCGACAACTGTAGTACACCTTCTTGCTCCACCACGATTGCAGTTAGGCCGGTTAATACAGTCAACCGGCCCAGCTGGCTCCAAACATCATTCTCGGTTTGTCGCGACAACGAGTGCGACCCCGGGGCGCAGAGGACGAGCCCGTTACTTCTTATGATCTCCAGCCGCCGTAGCTTGGGACAATCGACCACTACTGGAGCGTGGTCGTCAGAAATGCAGAATCGCAGAGATAACTCCTCCAGCGTCTGCGGCAGCGTTAGCCTGGTCCCAACCCTACAAAACCCCAGCTCTAGCCTACGGAGTTTGGTAGCCGACTCTATGATGGACAGCGGTCTCCCACAATGTGCTAACTTCAATTCCGTCAGTTTCGAGATTTGCCGCTGGATCGCGGTCAGCTCGTCACGGGTGACAATAATGTTAAGCTCCAGCGCCGTACAATCGGGCGCGGAGAATTCCCCGAGCCAGCCTAAGCTTGCTGGGGTCAAGCTTGCTAAACCCAAGGCTCGCAAGCTCGGCCAGTCAGTGGGCAGTCCGTTGCTCGGCGCGCAAGGCAGGCGCAGGCTCTCCAAGCGTGTCGCAATTTCGGCCGGTGGTGCCCAGCTCCAGTCGTACTTGAGCTGTGGGCCTAGGACCCGTATGTCCAGATGTCGCAAACGACGCAGATTGTCCAAAAAGCCGCTGTCGGTTAGAGGAGACCTGCTTTTCAGGACGAGCGAGGTTAAGGTCCCGGGGAAGGCCAGGGCGCCCCCCCATAATTGAAACCCGAGCAGACTGAGCTTGCGGAGGTGATTACAGCCAGCCAGCAGCTTCGTGAGTAAGCTAGGCACCAATTGGGGGGTATCTGAAAAATCCAGAGTCAACTCCTCTAGGCGCGGAGCCCACGTACTGATTGGCGCCACGGGCGCGCTTACCTTTAGCTCTGGGTCGATCAGGACATCGATTGGGTTGGGCTGGAAAACCGACCTACTTGCCAAGTGCAGGCTGCGGAGCTCTTGCCCAAAGCCAGCCAGACGCCTAATAACGGCCAGGTCATCAGGGGCGCACCTCAGCTCTTGCAGTGACTTGGCGTTCCGTAAGTTGGATAACTGCTGCGAGCTTGCCCCCGCAGCATCAAAGATCGTGAGCTTTTGTACGCCCTGCAAGTGCGCTAGAATGCTCGCGCAGTCCCGCCGCACGCCGACCTCGCGCAACCACAAACCCCGTAGAGAACTGGCGCTTTCGAAGGCAATCTTGGGCAGGATAGCTTTCCAACTAGACCGACCTAAAGCGGATGGTTCTTCCCTGGCCTGCAGCAAGTCGTAGACGGACTGCAGAATTCGCACCGCTGCCTGAACCCGCTTGTTAGTACAACCCAAGACACACAAAGCCCAGCGTGCGTTAGGGTCTGCTAAAAGGATGATGAGCTCCAAGAGTTCTGGTATCTCGACGACCTTCAGAAAAAGTTCCGCAGCCTGCGAAGCAGGCTGAACAGAGGTTCGCTGTCGTTTGCTAGCCTCGCGCCCAGCTTTTGGGCAGTGGTGTCGGTGCATAAACTGTGGCACGCACTCCCCCGAGAAAAAGAGAAAAGATCACACAACCAACAATTTTCTTTCTTTCTTTAGGTACAACGGCTGTCAAAACGGTGTTGTAGGCCTTTTCTTTTCGGCAGGACTGCGCTCTCCGGGAATGGAGAGTGGGGGAAATGGAGAGTGGGGGGGCTCACCCACCGCCAGCGTCCCCCCCCGCCTTTTTCTTTCTCTGTAAGCTTCTCTGGGTTTTCAATCCAAGCTGGAATTTATTTTAAATATATAATCTTCCACGTGTTCCCGGAACTTGTCGTCGCCCGTGTACAAAGGACTTGCCCTCGCGGTCTGCAGGTCCAAGCGCAGCCTTTGGCGCACTTGCCCGGAAGGCATGCGCAGCAGCTCGTAGTGCCGGCCCGTGTTGTGGTGGTAATGCAAAAAGTGGAATATTAGGTACAACTCGGACGGGTCCAGGACCTGCAAGCCCAAAGGAACTCCGGCGTACACCTCTTGCAGCAGCCCGCCCGTCGCAGAGTCCCGATCATAGCCCAGGAGGTGTTTACAGGCATTGTCTGAAACGAGCATGGCCCTTAGCAAGGTGTACCTGAAGCTACGCCTCGCAGCGGACTTTTCGGGGCCGAACCAAGACCTGAGCAGCCATTTCAGGCCATGCCCGACGGTGCGCTGCGCTATCTCGCGCGACGACACAATCGTGGTGACCAGGCGTCCGCAGTCCTTGAAGTCCTCGTCATGGTCCAGGGCTACGACCAGAACGCTGTAACCTCGGTTGTCACAGAAGTTAGGATCCGCCCCACGGCCTAGGGCCCAGGCCACGTGCTCGGCCGGACCGCTACGGGCCAGCCGCATCAGCAGCGTTGTGTTGTTTTCGCTCGTAAGGAGGGTGTCAACATGGACCCCCCACGTGTCTAGCACCGCGCTGACAATCTGGCTCGACGTGCCAAACCTGGCAAGTGCCCCCCAGGTATACCGGTTATGCAGGACCGGGCGCAGGCGGTGGACCTCTTTTCGCAGCTCAAAGTCGCTGGCTAGTACTGTCGAAATCAGCGCGTGCAATGCCCGGAGGTGCCTCCCCCTGACCTCGTCATAGCACAACGGGTCCTGAGACTGCGTGACCACCTTGCACAGCCGTTCATAAAGCTCGCCGGTTCTGGCCTCTTCCGGTGCCGTCCTGATTAGCTCGAGCACTTTTTGGAACTCGAGTTTCTCTCGGTCCAGCCTCTGCTCTATTAGCCACCGGTGGTATTCTTTTTCTTGGTCTAAAAGCACTTGCAATTGCTGCCGCTGTCGTGCGAGCCTGCTCTTGGCCGCGGTGTTGCCGCTGTCCCCGATGTTGGCGTGTCCCTTCAGGCCGCGCTCGAAAGCTATGAGCGCCTTTGAAATAGCCGGCAACGCACGTTCGATCTTGCCTTCGTTGCCCGGCGTGAGCTCCAGTTCGTCTAACGCCGGCGTCTCCACGTTCAGCACGTACGTCCGCCCATCGATTTTGTACTCGCACGATTGGTTGACGTACCGCTCGTCGTCGGTCCATTGCATGGCCGCCAGCAAAAAAAAAGGATCAGGTGCTTTTTTGTTGTTGTTTTTGTACGTGAACTGGGGGGAAACAAGAGAGAGCGGTTTTCTGTTTCTTTTGCTTCTATTGGATGCCAGCACACCACCCCAGGGGGGAAAGGAAGGGGCAGGCGGCCCCTCTCCCCCCCCCCCCCTCCCACACCCCCGGACCAAAAAAGCCTGCTTCCTCCCCACGTCCCCACCCTCCGTCTCGCACGTTGAAATGTTCCCGCTGATTTTGGGTTTTTTCAGAATTCTTGGTTCTTTTGCCCCCCCCCTGCCCACCAAAATTTCCGCACTCCCCTCCATTGCAATGCAGCCCGCGACCGCGGACGCTGCGGTTGAGAGCCTGCGCGCCGTGTGGAACCTGCGGCGCCAGAGCCAGCCCGCCGCGCGCGAGGCCACCGTACCGCCTTTGCTGGCGGCGCCGTCCAACGGGCTGCTGGGCGTCGTGGCCCTGTGCGTGCGCTCTTGCGCCGAGCTGCTGGAACGGGAGCAGAGCGAGCAGCACGAAAAACGGCGCCTGCGCAGCGTCCTGGACGCGGCCGCGGATCCGTTCGTGATTTCCTCTGGCAGCGACGGCGCGCGCCGCTGGGCCGCCATGCAGCGCGCGCTCGACTCGCTGCTCACCGACGGCTCCAAGCGCTCGCTCGACCAGACGCGCTTCCACGACACCATGCTCGTCTCCTGCGCGCAGCTCGTCATGGGCAAGCACAACCTCGAGGCCGAGCGAGACTCCATGCTCGCGCAGCTCCAACGAGACAACTTACCGTACGGAGTTTTGATCCTTTGCCCACGACGTTGGGGCAAGTCGACCAGCGTCGCCATGTTCTGTTCGGCTCTTCTGTTTACCACTCCAAGAGTTCGACTTTTGATCATGGCCACCCAGCGCAAATCAGCATCGTTGCTGATGAAGAGCACCCTCCACTACTTCACGCAGTTCGAGGGCGGCTCGGCGCGCATCGCCGAGAATAACGCTTTCAAGTTTACGGTTAAGTCGTCCGACTTTGCAGGCTCGCGCGCCGAGGCGCTGCGCACCGGCGCCGTCAGCTGCGTCACGGCCCTAAGTCCCACGCCCAACGCAATACGCGGAGAAAGCGCCAATGTGATTCTAATAGACGAGGCCGCGTTCATATCAGTGTCTACGCTCGCCGTGCTGGCCCCACTCCTTTCAGTCTCTAACACATCTCTTATTTGTATCTCGACGCCGGCCGGCCACGATAATTACTATTCCAAGCTATTCGAGAAGAAACCCTCTGATTCCAGCGAGGACGATCAAGAATCTGACGATGCCGGTCTTTTGCGTTTTCACATCGACTTGCTGTGCCAGGCCTGTCGAGACGCAGGGAGGATCAAAACCTGTAATCACAATGCGCATCTGATGCAGTCTTGGCTTGGCACACAAGGACAGCGGAGAGCTGAAACGCTCCTTAATTCCGACGATATGTTTGCGCAAGAGATGTTAGGCACCGTTATCAAAGCCGGTGGTGGTTTGTTCTCGGGCGCGGCAGTCTCACGGTTTCTGGCGGGAGTGTTAAATCCAGAGCTAGAGCTGGAAAAGCTCAACTCGAAGCGCCTCGCGGTCGGGGCGTTTGCGCCCCCCCAACAGCTCGCGAAGCTCGCGGCAGCGCGAGAGAGTGCCATCGCTGCGGTTAAGAGTGCGGGCGAGCGCCTGAGCTTCCGGTCGAGACCGACAGTCTACGTGTTTGTGGATCCCGCGGGCGGCGGTGCGTCGGAGACCGCTGCCATCGCGATCGTGCACTCGGAAGAGGGCAAGACGGTCGTGGTTGGCCTGTGTTCCTTGGCCAAAACGCCGGCGGGGGACGAAATCGAAAAAGGGTTGCCGTCGTTCTTCCGCCAACTACAAAGCCACCCGGACCTAGAGGAGTGTCATCTTGTCGTATGTAAAATGTTTCTCTTTGGCGTAATTGCAGACGATGTTTGTGTGCTATATTTTTTTTCTAGGGATCGAAAACAACTACGGAGGTCAAACTCTGGTTCGACTCCTCTTGGAGCGCTACGTAGCCCCCGTGCTCACAAGCTGGACAGAGTGGCGAGATCCTCTTCAAGAATCGAAAGAGACTCTCCAAAAAAACGGCTTGTGTACAACACGTCATGCCCAGGTAGTGGGAAGCCATTTATTACAAGACCTTTTAAAAAGAAACCTTCTCACGGTAGCGCAAAATTATGTTTCGGTTGGCAGAAACACCAAGCTGGATATACTGAGATCGTTTGAAGAACAGCTTCTTAATGTGCGCCAAGACCAAGCTGGCGGGATTTCAGGGAAAACAACACAGGGAAATCAAGATGATCTGGCTATGTCACTTATTCTCTGTCTGTACTGGTGTCACGTGTCGACCTAGAGGCGTTTCTTTTTAAATTTATTTTTACATTAAAAAATTGGAAATACAACCCAGAAAGGGAAAAAAAGCCAAAGAGTCAGGGGTTTAGCGCAAAAAGAATTTTCGAAACCTTACAGTACTAAGACCACACAGTCGCGCAGCGGATTGAAATCTTTGATTCTGAAAACTCAGAGATTCCTACAGAGAGGGGAAGGGGCAACACGTGGACATTCTCCAGAGGCCCCCAATCGAAGCAAAAAACACTAACTGTCTGTTGCTGCCTGAGGGGGGGGGGGGGGGTGTGGCTAGGTACTTTGCACCAGCTCGAAATGACGCAGGCCGGCTTGTCGTGTTGGTACAACGGCCAGCGCCAAAACTAGTGCCATCACAACCAGTATCACCACCGTTGCCAATAAGCGGGCATAGTATTGAAAGTCGCTATAATGGTCCAGCCAGTCAGCCTTACTGAGCACCAGAGAAAAGAAGAGCATGGCCAACACAAAAATGAAAAACGCCAGGAAAAAGATCGCCATCTCGTCCCCGCGTCTTGCAAATTGTAGCCCGTCAATTTCGAAGCTTATTGGGTGACTGAGCTCTTGCCCCGGAGGGCATTTCATTTTTCTCTGCGCCTTGAGACTAATTACATTGTTTGGGTCGCTGTGCTTGTAGACGATGTCTACCTCGTCGACATGACCCAACCGTTGTCTAGTGACAGAGGTTAACCAGTAATGCTGGCCGTGCTGTTGGTTGCGCGGTTTGAGGTGTACAAAGGTCTTCCATTGTTTGTTGCAAGGCAGGGTTAGGTTGCAACTGAGGACCTGGTTGCTGTTCTGGCACTGCATGGCCAGCGCGCTGGCAGCCAGCCACCACCACAGTGCGGCACGCATCTATGTCTTGATTTAAAGTCTTGGTTGACAATTTGTGGCAACTTCCGCCAAATCCCACGGCGTTCAAGGGCCGGATTCTTCCACCATTTTTTGTTAAGGGGACAATCCGCTCCCCGGCCCCCCCCCCCCCGCACACCTCCGATCCTTTCCTTTCCCTCCCCCCGGCCCCCCGCTTTTTTTTGCGTCGCACTAAACATTTTGGTGAGAACGAACATCTGTTGCTGTCTCTCGCCGCGACAGAGACGTTCGGCCCCCCCGTTGCCATTTCTGTTTTCTTGCGGTCTTCCCTGGCGGCCCCCCCCCCTCTCCCAAGTGTTTGGATTGTACAAGCGGGCGCGCCAAGCCGGGGTGAGAAGGCTGTGTTGGCGATGGACAGTGTGCGCCTTTAATTTGCGGGCCACGGTCCCCCCCCCTCCCCCGGATTTGATAACGACGGCAAGAAAATAACGGGTGGGAGAGGGGGGTGGAAGTGCTAAAAAAAACAAAGCCAAGGCCCCTCCCTTCCCCAGCCCCCGCGCGCCCTTCCCCCCCCCTCCCCCCTCCCAAGATTTTTGATGAGATAGATGGTCTCCCTTTCTTGAAAAATCTAAAGGCGAATGTTTAACGTTTGAGTGAAACTTAAAAAAACTTTTATTCATACTGTTGTACGGAGAGTTTGTCAGAAAACAGCTACATTTCTTCTAGGTCATCCAACGATATTTCTTTTGTGTACTTCTTTTTGATGTACTTGGCAAAGAGAATGGCGGTGCGTGCTGCTGTACGACCTGCAACATACATGTACACAGCAGAGTTAGCATTTCGCCAACAAAAAAAAGAGGTACACAAGCGAACTAGTTACCGATGTACTGGGCCTTGGCAGGCATCCACCACGAAGCGAACTTCTGGTTGAAGATCTCGGGCATGAGTGCGTAGTTTCGCGGATGGTCGGCTCCACCGAGCGAATCCGGGATTATATGGTCAATGTGGAACGGGACCTTGCGCACGCCGTCCTTGTCGAAATATTCACGAAAGTAGATGCTTCTCCGGTGTGCCAGGACCCAGGCACGCACTTGTGCCCTCGTCATGAAATGTTTAGTGTTGGTCAGCGGCTTGATAAACCCGAGGTACACGGGCTCGGGCTCGATCTCGTGCGCTGGATGGATCTTGCGCATCTCTGTAATCATCTGGTCCAGGTATTTCTTGCCGTTGGAAGGCGTGATGTCGCTGCCGTCCCAGTCGATCTCCTGTGGGACTGACGATGTAGGCACACAATGAGTGTCAGCGCCGTCGGGTGCAGGCAAATCAGCGGGTTTGGCGGTGCCTGCGGTGTCTTTGACTGTGGTTTGTGACAGCGATAGCCTCGGCCGCTTGGCAGCAGGCTCCTGCGTATGCTTCGACTGTTGCTCGTCTTGTTGGACCTGCTCATGCTCGAGCACAGACGAGGCAGCGGGCTTGTTCAAGCTTGTTGTAATCTCGACTGCGGCGGGCAGAAGCAATCGCGCGGGGAGTTTTGCTACGGATCCCTCCTGGGGTGTGTCGGACAACGCACGTTGCTTGGTCGTACTTGGCCCGCATTCCTCATCGAACGACGATGCCAGAACTGTCGCAAGCTTCCTTGCAAGCATCGCGTTGCCCGTCGTTTGGCGTAATACTAAAGCGACCAGCTCGTTACAAAGCTTTCCCGAGCGGGGATGTTCAGGGTTTGCCATGATTAATATTAGTTCGTCCAATCTTTGCGTAGACTCCTGCGCGGACTCGGGCTGCTGCTTGCTCTCTGACGATTGGGCCTGCTCAGGCGCCTGCAATCTCTTGACCTTGTTGGATTCTGTGGCATGTTTGATTGTAGCTTGTGGAAGCGAACGCTTGCCTCGTCTAACCGCGGGCTTTTTCACAGTTTTTGAGGGTGGCCAGTGCTTGATTTCTGTGGTGCATATTGGTAAACCTAGAATTGCGCGCGATGCCAATTCAGTCATTTCCATGCGCAAATTTCTGCAGCGCGTGTGGTCAAGTTGACTTAGAATAGTCAAGAGCCCTTGCAAGTTTGTGCAAGCAACGGCTCGCTCTTTTCCATCTTTTACCTCTTTTGCGGGCGCCACCTCTACCCCGGCCGCCCTCGCAATTTTATATGGGAAGGCAAAGAATTTCAAGGGAAACGGCTCTCGGTTGTCTTCTCTCTCAAACCTGGGTGCCACCTGGGACCACTTTTTTCTGGCAGAATCCATAGAACAGTCAGTGAACTCGCAAATGGCATCTGCGACAGCAAAGTAGCCGCCCGGAGCGCGTCGAACCTTGGCAAAATCTTCTTGTCTGAGTTTCATGAGCAAGCGGTTTTCGTCCAACACGTTAACAGCATCCGCGCTGCCACTTGGCACGTCAGTTAGTTGGCGACCGTCGTTGACTGTCGTCGGCGTGGTAAGTGCGATTGCTGTGTCCTGCTTGTCCATGTTGTTGTAGGAGGATCTGTCTTTCGATTTGTGGCAAGCAAATGGATTGTCCAAGGGGCACGATGGTAGATTTTTATTCTTATTGTTATTATTATTACAAATTCCCTCCCCCCCCACCCCGCCGTCTCAACGGTACAAGTTCGCTTTCTCGTACCAAACCCCTCCCCCCGCATTCGCGCTACTGAATAGGCCCACGGAGAGTGGATGAGGGGGAGGGGGGGGGAGCAGCGCGTGTGGACTTTTTGATGTGATAAAAAGCCCTCCGCGCATTATTGGACCAGAGGATAGAGAATTAAGCGTTGCAAGCTGCACCAGCCGCGCGTCTTGCATAAGCTACTACATTTTTTTGTTGACAAAAATACGCTCATCAAAACTTCTCGCCTGATTTTTTTCTCGCTTGATTTTTGTGAATCAATGTCTCGACATTCAAAGTGATTAAACAAAGTATTCAAGACTGTTTTATTAATAACTGCTGCTACGAGCAGACCTTTTTAGGCCACGAACCAGCGCAACACACCGAGGTCAAGCGCGAGCTGCATTTTCCATGTGCAATTGTCCCCATCCCGAACGGACCTTTGCCTAAGGTTGCCAGAACTTAGCTGTTTGAATGTAGTGTTGTTGCATGTGACGCACAAGCGAACCCTCCCGTCCGTGCCTACTTCAAGACTCTCATGTCGTATTGCACTGTGATCGACATAAAGTGAAAAGAAGGTTCCAGGCGGAAAGGGGTACGTTACGACCCGCGCGGGGCGCCACGCTACAGGCAGCTCCAGCAGGGTGCAAAACGCTCCTATCCTCGTGTAGTTCTCATTCTCTTTCGGGAGGTCCTTGACATCCTCGAAGCGCAGCCGGTCTTTATCAAAGACCACGTGTCCCTCCAACATGCACAGCGGCCCCACCCTGCGGCAGGCCACCCCTGTGCCGCTGTGCCCCCAGCGGGCGAGCTCGGTTGATTCGATGGGCAGCAGGCGCGGCGTGCTCAACTCCCGCACCACACAGGCAAGCCGAGAGGTTTCGAAGCGCAGCGTCGCCAACTCCTGGTCGCGCTCATCGCCCTGCCAGGGCAGCAGCTCCAGCCGTAGGCCCGGGGCTACGATGGCCGACAGGTCGGCGCAAACCCGCAGTACGTTTGCGTCCGTTTCGATCGCTCGGTAGGCCTCCTGCGCATAATCGCCCGGATCCGCCGCGCTCGGCAGAACAAGGCGGGCCCTGAAACACCCGGCGCCCTTCCTCCACTTCCTCTCTCCAACTCCTGCTCTCTCTCTCTCTCGTTTTTCAGGTCTTGCCGGCGGAAAAAAGTGGAGAGGGGGAGGAATTGGAGCCACGGAGTAGTAGTAGTTGGATCTTCTTCTGTAAAGAGTAAAAAGCGCTAAATGGAAAACAGGGCTCCGGCCGACTGGGCCGTGTTTGTCCATGAAACACAAAAGGAAGCCTGGGAAACGTTTGTGGCCGGCAAGCAGACACCTTGCGAGCACAAGAAGTTGGCTTTCATCGCGGGCGCCACTTGCAGCGCGCCAGTCAACATCTTCAATGCAGGTCTGCCCCCCTTCCTTTGTGTGGAAAAACGCCGAATTCAAGTCCTTTCTTATCAACAAGCTGGGACTTACCAAAAAGGTCAACACGCAGGATAAACACTGTTATAAGACGCTGCGCACGTATTTCGACGAAGGTCAACGCCCACCTGAAGTGGCAAAGCCACTGTCGTGCCCGGCAGTGCGATCTGAAGCCGTGGTGGTATGTTCGGGAGGCTTTCTCAGACAAGAAATGGTTCTCACTTCACGTCAAAGAATGCTTCGGTAGCTCTGCCACTGTCCGCAACGACATCGCCTGGCTGGCCCAGCACTCCCGACAAGTCCTGAGCCGGGCCAAATGGCTGTGTATGCCGATGTACCATACACAGCCGGCCGAGGTCGAAGCCTTTCTGGCGCGTTTGCGGCAGGAAATCGAAGAGGAAAAGACTCGTGCCAAAGGTTGAGAAGGGCTTGCCCCCCCCCCCCCCTCGCCCTCCGCTCCCCCCAAAAAAATGTTATTAAAAGAAATTAGGCCTTTGCGTTTTAATGAGAGATGCCGAGCTTCGGGTCTAACGGGGCCGCCCCAGGCCGCAGCTGCACTTGGGTCGCGTCACGTATCTCTTGGCACAGCGCGGGCCAGCCCGCACGCCACTCGGGGTCGTCCGTCTTGTGCTGGCCGACGTCGCGCCCCGCCAACAGGTCCACGTAGTCCAGGTGCGTTTGCAACGAGCTTTGGTCGCCGCCCGGCTTCGCCAGCCAGTCCGTCACGGCCTGGGTGTGCAGCCGCGCCAGATTGTGCCGCCGGATCGCCAGGCACTGCAGCGCCTTCGACCGCAGGTCCGGCACCTCCAGCAACTGGTAGTCTTGCTGGTTCGGGTGGAAACACGCCAGGAACGCGCCTACGACCTTCTTGCCCGTCTGCCACTGCACCAAGATCTTGTAAAGATTTATTTGAAGACTGTATTTCGCGTGATTGCAATTTAACAGATCCGCGCAGACCCTGAGCCCCGTCTACCCGCGCCGGAACGGTTCCTTCCGTATCTTTTTCGATCGCTTCCAGTCACACAGCAAAAGCGCACCCGTCTTGGGGCAGACGAACAACATGTCGCACGAGCCCGCCAGGAGGTGTTTGCGCGAGAAGAGCAGCAGCTCCGTGCGCCACGGGATCCAGCCGCGCGCCAGGACAATGCGGCGATGAAAGCGCCAAAACTGTTCAAACTCTGGACCAAGACAATGCGGCGCCAGCTCGGGCACGGCTGGCTCCACGCTGTTGTAGAAGTACCTACAAACATCAAGCGGGCTTCTAACTCTTGTGTCAGCAAAAAGCAACGACAAGCAGAAAAGGAATAGTACTCGACGTAGGCATGAAAGCGGGTCCCATCGTCTCGGCCCGCGTCCCACTCTTTGGCGACTTCTTCGGTGCTGCACCCGCGGCGCGAGGCCGCGCTGCGCAGGGCAGCCTCTTGGGGGAAGGGCGGGAAGAAGGAGCCGTACAGCGACGACACGCTGCCCGGCAGAGGCAGCCAGCGGTCGCCGGGCAGCGCCAGCTGGTAGACGTGAGGGCCCGCGTCGAACGAAATTTGGCCGTCGGTCGGCAGCTTGTTGAGTCGTGCGAGGACGTCCGCCTCTTCTCGATTGGCTGCCAGGAAGCTGTCGAGCCGCGTCCACATCCAGTTTTGTGATTTTGCAAAAGCACGGTCGGGTGTGCGGAGGGGAGAGGTTTGGACAGAAACTACCTCCGTAAGGGTCGCCGCCAAGCCAACAGCACTCCTCAAACTCATCGCCACTGTCTCAAAGATTTCAAATCCTATGAGAGTACCAGTGCAGAGATGCTGGTATCCATGAGATTGAAAATATGAAATGAGTGTGGCCACCGCCAGTTCACACTGAGCGTCTAGGCCTGTTGCATTGTTTCTCTTAATCTCCTCCTTCTTTCTCAAAAACTTGTACTGTGTCAGATCAAATCCCTCCGAGACTAGAGATTGGTCAAAAACAGTAACAAGGGCCTCGTATTCCTGCGTTTCGTCGCAAGGAAAAGCCTTCATGCAGGCATTGATCTCTTTGAGCTTGCTCAAAAGCGAAGCATCAGAGTCTTTGTCTGAGCTCGTCTTGGCATATAGCATGAGACTTGCCACTCCTCCTTTCTTCCCCTTGAAGGCATTTATGATGTTCTGTCTGTCCTTCTTCTCCGTGTTTGTGACCACCACCGTAGTTGAGCCCGAGGGTGCAGGGGCTGGTGGGGCAGGAGCTGGTGGGGTCAAATATGTCGGAGGGTGTGTCTTTGCACCACTCACTTTTGCTTTCATTCTTTCCAGTCTCACCGTCTTCTCGAACTCCTCATTCTCTTTCGCCTTCTTCTTCTCAGATATCACCAGCTTTTGAGCATGAGTGATAAAGGCCACCAATTCAGAAGCAGATCTGAAAAAATTATATTTCTCCACATATTGGTCAACACCTGCTTTGTTGGCGACCGGTGGTGCGTTACTAAGTGATTTAAGGACAGAGTGATCCTTGGTAGGAATCCATCTCTTCCATGCCTCCTTGTGCAGTAACGCACCCATCAACAGTCTGATCTTGGTCAGAACTCTGTCGGTCTTCTCTAACTCATCAATCACAGGATGAGTTTCTCCTGCTGCCTTAATGCTTTTTTCCATCTCTGCCTTCCCCTCCTCCAAGGCCTTTATTTCCATTGTAAAAAAATGAAATATACCACTCGAGTTTTTCGAACCCAGATTGGTCTTCATTTTTGTTACATCGACTGCCTCCTGACCAGTCGCGAGGAATCTGGCCGTTGCTCTTGGGTTTGTGTACTGGAGGTAACCCTCACATCGTGGGCCGTATGTACGTTCCCAAATCAGGGTTTGAGTGTACACCCCAAAGATAGCATCGAGTAATTCAAGGTGGGTGTGTGTGTCCCCAAACTTGATATGCTGTATCTTCTTTCTCTCTTCTGGATCAGAGACCAGTTTGCCGAGGAGCTGTGCTGTGTTTGATAATAGGATATAGACATCCTTTTTAGCACGACTTTTCTCTCTTCTTTGATCCTGAGGGATCCACACATAGGTATCCTTCTCTCCCCCCATCTTGTTATCAAACTCTTCTTTAGTGAGGTCATAGTGGTCTTGCACCCACTGTTGTTCCTCCACTGTGATCTTCTCTCCATCACTATGAATCAAGTCGATCATTTTTCGTCCTCCTCCCGTGTAGGCAGGTGGTAAGGGATTACCATATGCTCCTCCTCCTCCCGTCTCTTCTTGTTCAAATCCTCCTTCATCTTCGTCTCCTCCATATCTTCCTTCATCATCCCAGCCCTCTTCTACTCCTCCTCCTACTCCTTCATCTCCTCCTCCTTCATTCAATCCTCCTCCTCCTCCTTCATTCAATCCTCTTCCTCCTCCTCCTCCTCCTGCTTCTTCTTCTTCTCTTCTTTGATCTGCCTCCGAGAATTCACTCACTTCGGCTGTCTCTGTCGACATGATGTCGTAGTAGTGATCAACAGGAGGACAGTGTCAGCTCCTATGTTTGGTTTTTGTTCGTTTGTCACGGTTCTGTTCCTCCTTCAGTCGATTGACTAGTGAAGAGAGAAACTAATAGAGAGTGTAGGATAAGATTCCCTGTCCTCTATGAAACACTGTTTGTATGTTTGTTTTTGTTTGAGAAAAATAGTCTTTGAGACTTTCTCCGATTTCTTGTTCTCCTTACTCAGATTACTGTCTCCTCCTTTTCTATATATTGTATCTAGTATGAGGCACTTGGACCTACACACCGAGATAGTAATAGAGAAACTAGAAAAGCTCTCCTTGAGAAGTCGACAGTCGGTCGGATAGGTTCTCAGACCTACCTTTAGAAAACGATCAGAGAGTTGCCGACTTTTTCTTGAGCTATCGTTGGGGGCATTACACCGGGTGGCAAGTATTGTATTAAAACAGTGTGAATGTATTATAATTTAAGGGGGAAAAAAAAAAACTTGAAAGTTTGAAAAAAGGAAAAACCAAAGAGGGAGAAAGAAAAAGGGAAAATGAGCGACTGAGAAAGGAAAAGAAGAACCAGTGAGGATACAAAAAATAGTGATAAGTAAATATTAATAAAGGGAGAAACAAATCAATCTTTCTGATCCTAACCGACAAAAACAATGTAGATGCTGTTGTTGTTGTCGATGCAATTCTTGTTGTGTTTTCTGTCTTTGCTGTCGTGAGAAGAGAAGGAAGAACAAGATGATTTCAGAGAGAGGAGGAGTAGGAGGAGAACGCGGAGGAGATCGTTGTCGTCGTGATAACCAGATGACTCTCGGAGCCAAAATGAAGTATTTTTAATTAATCTGGACCAGGACCTGATTCAGAGTAATTGAGTGAGCCCCATATATTGCTTTTTGTATTATAGCAAGGATCGCCCCTACGAAACGTGTACTTACTGCTTCAAGTTATTAATAGCCATCTTCGGTATTTAATTATACTATCTTTTCAATTTTCCTGGATCTTGGGTCTTCAGAGCCTGGCCCTTCACTGGCTGCGAACTCGTTTGGGCTCAACATAGAAAAGGAAGTACAGCTTTCCTGTCAACCCAGCCAACATTTACCATGCCACCAAACTCTGACATCCCCAAACGCACCTGTGGTTGGGGTAATTGTCGAACTTCTGTAGGTACCTGCGACGTTAACGGTATACTTTTGAACAACACTAGGATAAAATTGTGACCAGGCGTGATGCTGGACCGCGCGTGGTGCGAGATTGCAAAAGGTAAAAACTGCAAAAGCGAGGCCTGCTAACGAATTGCTCGCCACGGCAAAGCCGAACCATTCAACTGCACAACCACAGCGATGAGCAACCCAACGCACATATTCAAACCAAAAACAGCAATCTGCTTACGGATTTCTCCGAAGTAGTTGGCACTTGAGACGAACTAGATACGTCACAAAGTGAAATATGAGCGCAAACAACAACAACAACAAGTTTTAATCTAAACGAGACAAAAGAAAGTGCACGAGCGACCTCGAACGCTCCCCCAAAGGGAATCTTGTAGCCAGTTTCTCCTATACAAGGCAAAGCCAGCTCTGAAAACGGTTATGGTAACCGCGTTCAGGCAACGAACAAGAATGACCCCAAGAACTATGTATTAATGTTTTTTCAAGAAGAGAATACACAAAAGACCAGGCTTCCGCAGGTTGCGCAGCACATGATCAGCCTGGCCAAGGGTACATGTGATCAGGCCAGATCGAGCTCAAGATACGTGAACATTGATAGCAGCTCCGACTAGGAACAAGCCGAAGCCTAACAAAGACAGAGACGTGAAAACAATCAGGAAGATCAGGAAGGCAGGAAAGAAGGAAAGAAGAAAGGGATCGCCGCTTAATTAAAGTGGCTATCCCTTCCTTCCTGATTGCTCTATTTTTTACAAGTTTCTTTCTTTGTTTCTTTCTTTCTTGCTTTCCTTTTTTTTTTCTCCCACGGGTTTATTCCGTCCTCCCTTTTCGATATCTTTTCATCATGCACAGGTAAAGAAAAATGACAAACGCACAACACAGAGTTCAATAGTTTCAGTGTAAGCACGTACCAGCCAGAAACTGCGGGTGGTAAAAATAACCCTACACAGGTAGAGATTATTTGGCTCCAAGCTGTCACATCGCTAACAGAGCACCTGCGGATAGTTCGCCAAGACCGTGTGGTAATAGCCCAGCATGAAGCTAACAAACAGCACAATCGTCCGGTTCGGCTCGCGTGATGTAAAGCAGCTTATGTACTATATAAGCGGACAAGAGTAAGGCCATGACTGCGTGGTGCTGGATGTAGACCCATTCCAAGTAGTGAAGAAAAAGGCCATCATCATCAACGAAAAGGGGGTTGGTTTGCCACCGCGAATCTGGAACGGGTAAATGCATGTCCTGGATCAAAATGAGCCGGCGCTAAGTTTGCTCCGTATGTACGGGTTGGGCTACCGGTTGAAGTAATGGGCCATAAAGCCCAGGAGGAGTAGTGCGGCCTCGGGGCCGATGGCTTGACCGGCAGCTCGTGCTCGCCACCAGAAGTACAGGGGCGCCTGCAGTCCAACATTTCCTCGTATTGTGAGAAGCCCTGTCAGCGAGTGTCACGTGAAATTTTATAAACCTTATTGAATAACCACGATTGGTAATGACAGATAAGTATGCCACGAACATGACGATGATGTGAAAAGCGAGCAAGGAGAGAGCGCGGACCAAGAAGGAAGGCGCCTCTTGAAACGCCCAGGCTAGCTGTGCACATCCATCATCAACGCGGACATGTGATGGTTCAGAACTCAACAGGCAAACCTTGGCAGCGACAGGTGGCCCAAAAGAAAGAAATGAGCTGCGATCAGAGTAACGCCCGTATGTAGCTTCCTAAGCAGTGGACATGTATTTGGACAGACACAAAGATGCAATGACGTAGACCATTTTGCAGACTTGGAGCAAGAAAAACACCAGGGCTCCGACAACGATTTCAACCTGGAAGATGAGTGGGACATGTGGCTGGTGGACTGACGCTGTGGACGCGCGACCTGGGCCATGAGTCTGACGCTGGCGGCCGGCTCCACGAGAAAGCGCAGCAGTCCCCATGACGCAGCGTACTTCAAGACCGTCCTGCCAAAGAGCGACTTGGATTTTCCCAAATTTGGAGATGTTTTTCTACATACTTGATTTGCTTTTGTGAGTGTGACATGGGAAGGAGGGTTGAATATTTTGTTGACATGCATGTACGTATGTCCTCCTCCTTTCCCTCTTGGTTCTTTGCTTTTGCTTCTTTTCCTTCTGCGCGTAGTGAAGTCAGTGTATGTATATATGTATGTATGTATATGTATGTATGTAATGTATGTTATGCTTGTCGTGTTTGTTCTGTGTAGATTATAGTCTGATTATGTGTGTTGAGTGTATTGTGTGTTGCGTGCTGTTTACTGTGGTGCCATGCGTGCGTACGAATTATGTGTGCTTTTTCTTTCTTTCTTTTCTTTTCTCTTGTCTTTTTTTCTTCTTTTCTTTCTTTTTTGGTTTCTTTCTTTCCTCTTTTCTTTTCCTTTCCATGTTTTCTTACTTTCTGTTTTCTTTCGGGTGTCTGTGTGCATATTCTCTGTTTCCTTTTTTTAAAAATATCCGCAATTGTACACATTCGTACATACGTTAACACATGTTAGTACTTACATTCATTAAACTGTATATATATAATATGTATGTATCTATACATGTTTATAAACATATGTATATATGCTTTTTTTGTTTGTTTTTTCATACATACATGCATACATACATACATCATACATAGGAAACACACATACAGATACACACACGTACAAAGCTACCTGCCTACATACACACATTATACACGTACAAACATAATACATATATAGATTTACATACATACATACATAATGTACATACATACATACAACACACACATTCACGCACACACCCACACACACACACATCAGATAATTAAAGGAGAGCAAGGATGTATCGGGTGTCATATGTGTGTGTGTGGTGTGTTGTGTGTGTGTGATTTTGCTTTGTGTGTGTGTGTGTGTGTGTGTGTATGTGTGTGCGTGATTTTGCTTTGTGTGCGTGTGTGTGTGTGTGTGTGTGTGTGCGTGCGTGCATGATTTTGCTTTGTATGTGGTGTGTATTTATGTGTCTGTGAATTGCGTCCGAATGCCTATGCCTGTGTGCATACATGTACATAAACGAAGACAAAGATTTGCTAGATTGTGGACAGTGACCTTGGAAGGAGAAGCATGGACGAGGGGATGCCTGTGTGAGCCAGGTGCGGCGTGCGCAGTGCGTAGTAAGGCTCGACGTGGCCAGAGGCGACGCGAATATGCCGAGTGCTGCAAAATCCTCAAGGACAGGCCCAAGCCACTTAGCAATCCTTCAGACATATGCAACCAGATGAGCCAAAACGCACCGCACACAGCCCCACCAACAAATGCCTCCACAAGCCACAACCAACAAGGAAATTTACAAGGAGAAGCAACAAACGTAGCAAACCAAACAAACAGCAGGACAATAGGTAGCCAGGGCGAACCGCCAGCAAGGAAAACAACACAACAAAAGCAAACACAAGAAAGGCACATGTGAACTTCACGGGGAGTGGAAACGTATTTTTATTCGGACATCTTTGCCACTTTTTTCTACAGCGGATTTCTGTGCAAATAGTCCTACACCACAAATCCTTCTGGGACTTATGTTTAGTTTAGGGATATTAGTACTGATATTGGACTTTTAGTCTGTATATATTACTTTTGTTTAGAAATGAATTAAGTCATCCCAGTAGTCCTGAGTGTCCTTCTGGTTTGTCTTTAGCAGTATAGTTTCCGTAAAGGGGAATGCTTTCCTATAAAACTACTAATACTACTACTACTACTATTAGGCCTAGGCCTTCGATTTAATGAAGTTAATTTAACTTAACTTCTGGTCATCCATACAAATCGTTAGCTCAA